>JABCMJ010050778.1:0-10928 GCA_014822125.1 Arbutus unedo | reverse complement strand
TTCCCAACAGAGAGTGGTTTCATGAAGAAAGCCGAGTAATTATTACTACAAGATACAGAGATGTTTTGATTGCTCACCATGTGAATGTCATATATGAGGTCAGAGAACTGGGTTCGTCTGATTCACTAGACTTTTTTCTTTACCATGCATCGAGAAGTAAACATGTCTCTGAAACCTTCCTGAGTCTGTCTCAACAAATTGTCTCTCTTATTGGGGGGGAATTACCCTTCATTCTGGAGGTAATTGGTTTTTTTATGTTTGATAAGAGGAGAGTGGAGGAATGGGAAGATACTCTGCAAAAGCTGAAGCAGATTTTTCCTCGCCATCTTCATGATGTACCAAGGACATGTTTCAACGGGTTGGGTAAGGAAGAGAAGTGTAAATTCCATGAAGATCCAGGTATGCAGAGTAGCCATGTGTCTGCATAACATTTCTAATCTTCTGGAAAAGTTGAAATAGGATAGGAATGGAGGAAACAAGGGGAAGGACTATTATCATCTAACCATGGGAATCATTTCTTTTTCATGTGTTTGCATAACATTTTGGATATTATTGTGAGTTGGATTTATTTATTATGTGGTTCAGTGTCATGAAAATTTTTTACTGAGTCTTCAACTTTTTGTGTCAATTGTGTTTTACTATTTACAAATCATAAACTCGTATGTAATCTTAGATGTAACTATGTCGAACTAGGAAATCAATTTTGCTATTAGCAAGGAATCACATTCTCAAGCTCACATGGAAGGACGTGGCATCCCCACAAAACGACGTCGTTTTGTGGGCAAAGTGGGGTACCTCCCTTTTTAGGGGTAAATTGCACACAGTAAATTCTTTTTTTATTTATAAATCAAATTAAATCTCTTAAATTATTCAAAAATATTTACATTCATAACATGTCTTAATGTGCCCAACTTTGGAGGAAAATAAAGTGACCGACACTGCTCATTCAAATCTCTTTCGGTCGTGCTTTGCGAATTTTGTTCTCGAAAAATACTAAAAATTTACTGTCTACTTAAAAAATTATTTCGGGATTAACCGTGAGTTTGAAATATTTTCATAAACGGTTGTTGAATTATGATAAGATATTAATTTATATCTTGTTTTTATTTTTTTAATTCATAAAATAAAGTTACAAATCTCTTAAATTATTTAAAAATATTCATATGCATCCTAATGCACTCAACTTTAAAGTAAAAAAAGTGACTGATACCGTTCATTCGAATCCCTTTCGGTCGTGCTTTTTAAATTTTATTATCAAAAAATAACTAATTTTTTAGTATTTTTTCAAGAATAAAATTCGAAAAGTATAACCTAAATGCATTTGAATGAGCATATTGTCGTTTACTTTTTTTAAATAAAAAAGAATTTACTGTGTGCTATTTGCCCCAAAAAAGAGAGGTGCCCCACCTTGCCCACTTGGTTGCAACCGGTGAACTATTTGTGATCTTAGTTCAGATTAATTTTTTCAATTACTGGGAAAATCAATATATTTATCAAAAATTTCAAATGTGGTTGATGTAATTTATCTTTTTCCAAGTCATATACTTTTGAAAAACATTGATCTAAAAGAAAAAAGGAAAAAAATATATCTACCTGCGCAATTAGTAGCTAAAAGGAAGACGTGTTACTTTGTTGCCAAGTCAAACATGTAAGACCAACTTTTCCGTATACTGATAGAATGTATAAATCCAAGACACAGGGGTTTCTGGAGTCAATTTGTTTTTTTTTTTAAACTCTAAATTATGAATTATAGACTTTGAATTCTGAAATTATGAATTTATAAAAATATCTGAATAACACGGGTTAAATATATGAATTAGTAGAAGTATTCGAATGATACACGCTAATAGATTTTACAACTGAGTGTGTTCGGAGTATAATTTAAAAAATAGACTATTAGTTTTTTATTGACCATCCTGTCTCTTTTAATGATCAGTGTACAATCTCTTTATGAATATAAGGAGTAAATAAGTATTTTGATTCGAAGATAGTTAGAAAATTCAAAATAATAATTGAAAAAATTCATCTCATTTTGATTCTAAAGTTATTGCTCTATCATTCAGTTTTGAGAATTATTGTGAAAAGCCCCCAAATACCTCTAGTAACATTCCAATAGCATTTTACCGAGAAATTTGTGAAGTATTTTCATGGCTCTCAGCTAACTGTATTTTTAAGTTCAGGTTTATTAAAAACTTCCGAAGGAGTGGCCAAAGCTATAGAGAAATTACAAAGGAGATTCATATGATATCTGGTGGAGAAGAAAAAGTTACACTTGGTGAAGTAGGAGTCTATTACTAGAGCAAAGAAACATGGAGGTTTGGGTATCAAGAGACTTGTAGAATTCAATCATATTGTCCTGGCCAAATGGTGGTGAAGGCTATCCCATGAGAGAAATGCATTATAGGCAAAAGTGGTGAGGAAGAAATACAGTTTAAGTCCCACAAATTGGTTCCCTTCATGCACATCCCAAGGATAGGCTTCGACTCTATGGAGGGATATCTATTCCATTGATAAGCCTACTTCCCCTATTGCATCTATTTTAACCCAAGGATTGTCTATCTCTCTGTCAAAGTAGGGAGAACAATACTAGTCTGGGAACATAAATGGTGTGGTCTTCAACCTCTCAAAGTGTAGTTCACCAGATTACATCAAATTTCTACTCAACAAGAAGCCCTAATGGAAGAAGTGGTTGTTGTTGGCCCTGACAAGGAGTTGAAGCTTCAATTTAGAAGAAGGTTGTTTGTTTGGGAGGTGCAGATGTTGAATCAACTGAAGGACAGAATGCAGTCAGTGTGCATTGACAGTGGAAGGGAGAATGAACTCATTTGGAAATGAAGTAAAGACAACAGGTTCTCAGTTCAATTAGCATACCAAACTTGGGAAGGGCAATCTTTTAATGAAAACAACCTCCTTAAGTCCAAATGGAGGAAGGTGACTCCACAAAAAACAGAAATGTTTTTATGGCAAGTACTGCAAGACAATTCCAATAAGAATGATCCTATGGAGGAGAGGCCAAGGTGTATGCCCTATGTGCAACAACTTTCAGGAAACTCCTAATCATCTAATGCTTAACTATATGTTTTATTGGTCATTATTGACCCCAAAACTAGAATGGTGGGGAAGTACTTGGGTTACCCCTCCAGATGTCCAAGTGCTAATTGAATCTTGGTTAGATAGCACTGATCTCGTTGTTTTCATAGAACCTCTCTCAATATTTTGAGTATTTTGAGTATGAAGTCTATTCTGACCTAGAAGGCATAGCAGTGTGTATATATACAACGGTAGAGACTATATACAACGGTAGAGACCCTAAGGAGAAATATGGGTTGAACTTCCTATATAATTCAAAATCATAATCCAGCCTGGATTAATTCTGAATTATATAAATTACAATTTATAACATTGCAATTATAATTGCATTCCCTTCTCATATCTTAAAATTATATTTCGAACTTCATGTTATTAAATGCTTATACATCTCCCCGCGTTAAGATTACAAATACTCGTAGATTAAAATAAATTACTGACAATTTATTAGTCAACATCTATAAAATTTCTTGAGATTTTCTACTTAACTTATTCGTTATATCGGATACTAATATCCACCTGCAAGATTTGACATAATCAAAATTTATAAGTTTTTTTAAGAGGATATCATCAATCCTAATATTGAGACGTGGATTCCATTAATAATTAACAATTATCATACACTCAATATCGTGACCTAACTCATCGAGACTATTGGCCCACAAGACCTCACCCTATAATGAATCAAAGCCAACAGCATTAAATATATACATCCATTAATTATTTTTGGATTAAAAGCACAAGCATTCATAATAACCATGAAGTGTTAATTGTCGGTATAAACACAATTATCCCAAATTGATCATATTCAATACACACAAAGTGTACTAACACAGTGAGTCCAAATTATACCATCTTTCGTAATCAAGACAGACCAACTAAAACACTAAGACTTATATTAAACAAGAATCGATAATCTGACCCCTTGTGTATAAGTCAAACTCTACAAATCAGATTTTCTACTATGTGGAATAAAAGACACTCATGCACAATATGATATGATACAATGCAAACATTGCCCATAAAGATTCTCATCTAGAAAAGAAATAGCTGATTAATAAATAATTCAAACAAATATTAATCCATTGCATAAAGTCATGACTTTTAATATAAAATCTTAGCAGCACTTTGGCTCCTAAACTCTGGTTTTTTAATTCAAATCATGGTCACTTGTCTCCAAGCCCAGAAACATCGAACACACATGTTAAATAACGAGTACTACAGCCTACAATACTAACAATCGTGAATTGGGCAGCGTAAATGATCATATTTCTACACTTATCACACCCACAACTTATACATGGGAATTCTTTCCACGTGAAACATGAAGACTTGCAATCCTCGTCATCGACATCTCATGCAAATAATATGAAGTATTGCAATGACACAACGAGCGTATGTAGTTCTAAATGCTATCAAATATAGAAACAATCCATGTCACCTAAACTTAGCGTGTGTGAATACAGGCCTCGGTCGCAACTGGAAAATTCCTAAAAGCTCTCTCTGTACCAAGTCTCGACTTCAAATCTCACGGTATCATGCACTCAACAAATGACTTTGGGTGCATATTATGTACTCTTACATATGCGGTTGAAAGTTATGTAGGTGGAGGTAAGATAAGCCACACACAATGACACGAAAAGAATGATCTATAGATTGGACACACACAATCTCATGAATGTAATGCCAAGTATTGAGAACTCTCTTTATCCATCAATCCACAATCCGGTCATCCCTAGGATCAAATATGACTTCAATTCCGGTTATACCGTTGGGTAAGGAAATGTGTATCTATGTTAGGGCTAAACACAGCAAGTGTTTGAGAATAGACCAACAATTAACTCAAACAGGACAAATTTTATCAATGTGCACTCTCTTCTTATTTTCTCAATTTTTGTAACGTCTCTTCTTCCTACTTTTCAACACATCCTCCGATACGCCTAACTTCTTCTTTCATGAATAATTTAGTGTCCTCCTTTTTTCTTATAATTTTATTTTTCTTACTTTTTTCATGCAACTCATGTTCTTTTTTTTTTCTTTTCAACAATATGAGATTACCACCAAACATAATCCCACCCCTTTCCACCCATTTTGTTTCTTTTTTCAACGATTCGCTTTCACATGAGTAGCCCACCTTTCTCAAGGCACAATATAGATGGTAGAGTTCAACAAGAAAAAGAGTATAAAGTGAGAGGCACAAATCGACTATTAAGGGGTAAGTCTATAAAAAAAATTGAACGAACCGGCTGGAATTGTAAAACATGGCCTATAATCCTCTCCTATGGGCAATACAACCATTCAAATTTCTAAGCCCAAAAGAATTATAAGAAATGCAACAAGAATTCAGATGTTTAGCCGGTCCTAGATCAGATGTTTAGCCGGCCATCGAAAGCTGTTTCCTAGTCAATTTCCCTTCTTCCAGCCTCAAAGTCCTTTTAGGGTCTTCGTCTCGCCATTTTTCTACTATGAAATTTGCTAAATTTCTCAAAACCAAAACTGTAAGCGTTTAAATAGAGTTTTCGACCGAGATTATCCATTTGAACACAGATAAGGTCTATCCAGACGCTTGGATGGGGAAAAATTTTAGAGAGCTGACTACTTTCTATCCGGACATGAGACATTTGTCGAAATGCAGATCTGTTCGAACATCCATCTAGACACGTGGCTGAAGAAATACAATAGAGAGCATGGAGATCATATGTCCAGACACAAGACATCCATTCGAACAGGGATCCGTCCAGACAGGGACATTCGTCGAAACACTTGGCCCAGGAATTTTTTCATACAGTTTAATCTTGGCCTTTTCAGACATTAGTTGCACTTTGGCTGCCTAAACTCTGGTTTTTTCTTTATATCATCGACACTCATCTTCAAGTCCTGAAATATCGAAAACACGAGATTAAAAAACGAATAATACGGCAGTGTAAATGATCACATTTATGCACTTATCAACATGATAACTTTATTGTAATTGCATATGATGTCAGTGAGTTAAGATTACAAAGCAAATGGGCACATTTTGAATTTATTTTCATGTTTTTGTAACCAAAGACAGTCATAACTTATTACGAAAGTGACTTTTTGAATAGAAAAAATTGGTTGAAATTAATCATTTTAATGAATAACCTCACCTAGTTGAAGTTTGAGTTCATGAAACTTGTGGGGAAGAACAGAAATTTGGCGAAAAATGATTTGAACTTAGAACGATATAAGTGAACCAATCAAGTATAGAGTTGAGTAGGATTGCAAACAAAGCAATTTGTTGAGCAACTCAAACTTGTCTTGTGGCCAACTTTAATATTTGTAGTTGAACAAGCAAGCACACGAGTAATTTTATCTGTAATTTGTTCAAAATTATAGTATATGGGTTTTATTTAACTTGAATATGTTTTTTGAGTTTAATTGGACTTGTCTCTAAGAAGTTATTATATGAAACGAGCTGAGCTTTTTATTAGAGAAATGTTACAATCCCAAAAAATGGATCAAGAAATTTTTTTTAAATTCATAATAAATTGTCAGAATTTACTTGGATTAGCAAGACTATAAATATAAATAAATCATAATAATTAAATTTAAATTCGAAAAAAATTTCTTGATCTATTTTCTGGACAGTGAGTTTTTCCTTTCTATTATTATCGAGTGTGTGTGAGATTTATGGATCCTTAAGCACCTCATCCCGGATAATAATCTGTTGTAGTATCAAAGTACAGGATAACACAGCGCGTTGTTATTAATGCTGGTAATTGGTGCCCGGGAAACACTTGTGCTTGGTTCTCGTACCTGGAGAAGTTCGGCATTATCAGACATGTCCACTCGTATTATGCCTTGATGGCTCTCTTTCAAAGACATGAAGCGGCGTGCTCTCTCCATCTCAACCCATGTCAATCGATTCTCTTCTAATAAACCTTACTTAACTTCTGCTCCAACCCATTTGGTCCAAAATCTATCCTCTTTACCTTCCACCCCTTCCCGGCCTTTCCCTGATTACTCCCCGAAGAAACCCACCATTAGAGACTCCGAATTCGTCCACCGCATCTCCACCACCATCAAACACCGCCGCTCCGAGCCCCTCCGCCGCATTCTGAAACCCTACGAATCCAAATTCAAACCGGACCATCTTATTTGGGTCCTAATGAATGTAAGGAATGATTACGAGTTAGTTGTAGATTTCTTTGAATGGGTTTGCCTGCGTAGGCACCCATCAATGGAAGCGATTTGCATTGTCATTCAAATTGCTGTTGCTGCAAAAGACCCAGAGATGGCTCACAGGCTTATCCGCGATTTTTGGGTGAAAAAAACAAATTTTGGTATTCGTAGTATTTCATTTGCTCAATTTGTTGAAAGAGTGATATATACTTATAAGGATTGGGGATGCAATCCTCTTGTGTTTGATATTTTCTTCCAAGTCCTTGTTGAAGTTGGAATGCTTGATGAGGCCAGAAGTTTTTTTTATAAGATGTTGAACTATAGTATAGTTATGTCTGTTGATTCTTGCAATTTGTTTCTATCGCGTCTCCCGAAGAATTTGGAGGGGCTTGAGATGGGATTGAAGGTTTTCAGGGAATTTCCTGAAGCGGGTGTTTGTTGGAATACTGCATCACATAATATTGTGATGCATTTACTTTGTCAATTAGGGAACGTGAAAGAAGCTCATAACTTGTTGCTGCAAATGGAGGCGAGGGGATGTATGCCTGATGTTATAAGTTACAGTACCTTAATTAATGGATATTGTCGTGTTGGAGATCTTCAGGCTTTGATGAGGCTAATAGAAGAAATGCAAATTAAGGGATTGAAGCCGAATGAATTTACATTCGACAGCATTATCCTTCTTTTATGTAAGAATGCCAAGGTTTTGGATGCAGAGACAGTGTTGAGGGAGATGTTGAGGCAGGGAATAATTCCGGATAAGGTGATCTATACAACTCTAATTGATGGTTTCTGCAAGGTTGGGAAGGTTTCAGTTGCATACAACCTACTCGCTGAAATGCAGAGCTGTAGCATTATTCCTGATTTTGTAGCATATACTGCTATTATCTGTGGGCTTTGTCAAATTGGAAAGATGGTTGAAGCAGATAAACTTTTCCAGGAAATGGTTAGTAGGGGGATGCAACCTGATGAAGTTATGTATACAGCACTCATTGACGGTTACTGCAAGTCAGGCGAGATGAAGCAAGCCTTTTTGCTTCATAACCAGATGGTGCAAATGGGTCTGACACCAAATGTTATAACTTACACTGCTCTTGCTGATGGACTTTGTAAACTTGGGGAGGTAGAGACAGCAAATGAGCTTCTTCATGAGATGTGTGTGAAAGGTCTCGAGCCAAATATTTTCACCTACAACTCACTGGTTAATGGACTTTGTAAAGCAGGAAATATAGCACAAGCAGTAAAGCTAATGGAAGATATGGACGCGGCAGGGTTACAGCCTTGTACTATTACTTACACTACTCTGATGGATGCGTATTGTAAATCAGGAGAGATGGTCAAGGCTCATGACCTTCTCAGGGAGATGCTGAACAGAGGACTAAAACCCACAATTGTTACATTCAATGTGCTGATAAATGGGTTTTGTATGTCAGGGATGTTAGAAGATGGCGAGAGGCTTCTTACTTGGATGTTAGAGAAAGGTATAATGCCGAATGCCACTACCTATAATTCTCTTATGAAGCAGTACTGCATTAGGAATGATATGCGTGCAGCCAATGTAATATATAGTGGGATGCATGCTCAAGGAGTGATGCCGGATAGTAACTCCTACAACATACTCATAAAGGGGCACTGTAAAGCGAGGAATATGAAAGAAGCATGGTTTCTACGCAAAGAGATGGTTCAGAAGGGGTATCGTCCAACGCTTGCTTCTTATAATGCGCTAATCAAGGGTTTCTTTAAGAGGAAAAAAATTTCAGAGGCAAGGAAATTGTTTGAAGAAATGAGGAGAGAAGGGTTGGTTGCAGATGGGGAATTATACAACATTTTTGTTGATTTGAACTACAGTGAGGGGAGCATGGATATCACTCTTGAGCTTTGTGATGAAGCAATAGAGAAATGTCTCATGGATAGGAGCAACAAAGAGAACACGTAACTTCATTTGCTTGCAACACTTTGATTGGGTTGTTGTTTCCATTGTCCTATGGGTGAGCTTGAACGGTTGGATTCACTGAACGTGTGACCACAAGAACCCACAACCATGGTAATTTCCCTTTGTCTTTTAAAAGTTACAATTTCTTAGTGACAGGCCATTTGGAGGATTAAGTGCATAATCCCAAGAGATCACCATCTGTGTAGGCGTATAGGTACCAATACATTACAAGTTTGAAGTAACCCACACAGTCATACTGGAAAGAGTAGATGCAATGCGACACACTTTGTGCTGCTGCTCATGAGGTTATCTAAATTCTAAGTACAATCAGTAATCTGCTATTCGACTCTTATTTTTCTTTTCCTGGCAAATGTAATTTCATTTAAACTGAAGATCTGTGAATGTTTGCTGGGTGTCGACTGGGTCAATAGATGTTTATTTCCGTTGTTGTGTCAGATTTTTAGCATGAATCTAGGTGGAGGCTAGATGTTTTAAACGGCAACTGAAACAACATGCTGTTGTTATAATGTGTACCCATATTGCAATTCAAGAAAACATGTTAGATTTCTGAATTTATTGAGTAGAATTCCCCCGATGGTTGGTAGTCAAGCCTTGCTAACTGGATTTAGTTGGGTTAAAAAGGGGGAAAAGTCACTGAAGAATTCTCTGCATCGATTTCTTTTGCATGATTCTTGCTATCCTTTTTCGGTAATTGTAGACCTTTGATTTGTCCCAATTCCTATACTTAGGAGTCTGTCATCGTAATGCAGAAAACTGATCGTGGATGAAAGAGAGGCTGTAGCGGAAGTCAGCTTGGCTTGGTAAAATGAAGTGCATCCTGTTGTTTCAGATGTTAGGTAGAAGAGAATAGCAGGTGCAAATGGATGGAGTTCCAGAAGACAGGTAAAAGACAATAGTGGGCTTAGATGGATGGGAGTACCATCATGGCTCTGTAGGCTCCGTTTATTCCCATCTATTTTGCAACTTATTTAGCTTAAATTGGAGATAACATGCTTATGGAGTTCTATGACAAAAAGCTTTATAAGCTCCAAAAGCTAACTTTTTAAAAGTTGTTTTACATTTTTGTGGTTTTAAACATTTTTGTGGTTTTTTTGATCCGGCAAGTAGGTTTTAGATGCTTTTTTGAGCTAAAATAAACTACTGACAATTGAAACAGTGAGACTTTTGAGTTATATTTTCAAATCTGTGATTCGCTTAATGAAGGCACTTATGTTATTTCTAATTTCATGTATTAATATGTTCTTGAATATTCACAATATCTATCCCATCCAAGCTTGGTGAGAATTTTTCCTATAACTAGAAACTTTTTTTACCACGTTACTTATCCCTATTGGGCTATTACTATGTAGGATGAGGCTCTTTTAGTGTTGGCAATTTTTAGTTAGACAAGGCTATGTTTGTCTAACTAAAAATTGCCAACACTACAAGGGCCCAATTGGATGGTGTTTTAGTTTTGGCTGTGTTAAATAACCAGGTGTGTTAAATAGTCAGGGTGTGTTAAATAAGTCGGGATGACCCACATTGATGTGATGTTTAAGAAGCACATTTTAAATAACCCAATGATTTGATGAGGTATTAAAATGTGTGTTAAATAGTTCAGTGATTGGATAGAGGATGATTTTGGGTGTGTTAGACAATGGGAAGGTTTATTAAACTGTCAAAAGATATTTTTGTCCTTCGTCGTGAATTTAATGTATTATTCTGGAAATTAAGTTTATAAAATGAATAAAAACAATTTATT
>JABCMJ010050759.1:0-11231 GCA_014822125.1 Arbutus unedo | reverse complement strand
AGTCTAGGAACACAGATTTCCAAATACAGATGGGACTCTCAAATTATTAAAGAGCCTACGTAGATTCAGTAATTCTGAACACATCTGTGTCCGAATGTATTTGTGTTTCTAGCATTACTCGTTAAGTATATACACCTCCTACATAATTACACCATGCCCAAAAACTAATAGTCCAAGACATAAAAATATTGCAACTATCAACCTACATTACTTACAAAAAGTGCAGCTTATGGTCCACAAAAAGCATTCCACAACTCCCTTCAATTCAAACTCCCTTGACTCTGAGTACACCCCATTCCCTCCACCCTAAAATTAAGTGCATAATGATAAGGTAATTTGAAAATACTAATAGAATCATGAGAGCAATTAAAAGGCATGACAGTAAAATTGAAAGTATATTTAATGGTGTGGGTAAATTAGTCTTTTTGCTTGAAATGACTACCCACCAAAAGATCTAGCATTTTAGATATATACACACACAAGTGCACAAGGACAATACAGTCTTTCTAAATGGCTAAAGTAAATCTTTGGACAAATTAAGGCTAACTTGGGGTGTAGAATAATTTCTCAAATGTAGAGGGGGGGTTTGCATTAGAGAAAACCTCAAGGGGTGAAAGTGAAAATTCACCCTAATTACTATCATAATTATAAAAAAAATGTGCTTGATTTTATATACCATGTACCATTTCTCGAATTCTTACAGTGAAATCAACAACTAGGAAGGGCGTAGAAGGGAAAAAAACTAATTGGAGCAAAAACCTCTGACATTGACTAATTATTCAATAATTTTAAAGTACCGTCACATGATTCACCACGAAAAGAGGGAGTCTGTCTCCCAGCAGCGATTTTAAGGTACCGCCGCATGTTGTCACAATATGCTCCACCATCATGGAAAGAAAGAGACTGTTGTGCAACACTTCTGTTGTACAGCAAAACGATATCGTTTTAACGTAAAAAATATTATCCAAACACTGTTTCAACTATCCGAACAATATTTTATGTGCTAAAATGCTATTATTTTGAAGCACATCACATTCTGCTGTGCATAGAGTTGCAAACGAACAGAGCCGTTCACGATCTTAGCTCGTTTAATTAACAAGCCGAGCTCGAGCTCGAGTTTTAAGTTCGATTCATAAACGAGCCAAACTTGAGTCTCGAAAATTCCACTCGGTTTGTTAAGTAAGTGAGTTTAGTTTGACTCAACTCAGCCCCGCTCGGCTCATTTACAAACAAGCCGAGTTTGAGATCGAGCTCAAATTTTAAACTCGTTTAGTTAACAAATTAAATTCAAACACTCGAAAACTCGACTATGTTCTACTCATTTGCATCTCTAACTGTCCACAGTGTCAAATCTATTATTAGGTGAAACCAAACCAAACCAAAGTTTGGGTTAGAAGGGAACTTGGGTTGAAAGGGGTCCCTTCAAGATGTCCCATTATGATTAGAACTATTTATTTGTACCATTTGTCGAGTGCTTAGGTGTACAAAAATTCAAGTCGAGAAGATGAGGCAAAATATGTTTCTAAACAATAAATGGTCAGCATAATTCAGAAAAATCAACTACTAAGACAAATATCTCTCAATTATAAAGGTCTGATTAACCTGATTTTCAAATAATTAAAGTACTCATGTTCCAAGTTCTATTATTTCTAGTGATTAAGTTCATGTTTTTTATGGATCTCCCGTTAGTGGACGATAAAATTAATTTCTTAAAGTAGTCGATGTGCTCGTAAGTTGGTCTAGATACTTTGAGGGGATTGGGAAGATTATTGTGCATTGCACACAAGAGCCCGTGTTGCATGTCAAAATGATATTATTTTGACGCGTAAAACACTGACCTAAAATTATTCAGTCAACGTCCAACTGTTCAGGCAATATTTTATTCGTTAAAATAATATTATTTGGACGCACAATATGCGTTGTATTGCAATGCACAGTAGAACCCTGGTCCTATTTTGAGATTTAAAAAGAAAAAGTTCCTGTTTTTGTACCCTGCTGGCATCTGTCTTTTGATAAAAAAAACAAAATTTCATGATCAATCTTCTCTAAAAAAGTAAGAGGTAAATGAGAGATAATAAAAGCGAGAAGTGCTATGGTATTAAAAAAAATTCAAAAATATTTTTGAATTTAAAATTAAAAGTTGTTCATTTGAATTTGAAAATTTACGCACTCAAATAAATTTATTTTATTTGTTTTAAATTTTTAGATTTTTTTTTAGAAATTTTTCATGAACTAAAAACTTTTTC
Source organism: Arbutus unedo (assembly GCA_014822125.1). Classification (NCBI taxonomy): domain Eukaryota; kingdom Viridiplantae; phylum Streptophyta; class Magnoliopsida; order Ericales; family Ericaceae; genus Arbutus; species Arbutus unedo. Next base: position 8,985 of record JABCMJ010050759.1, on the reverse strand, counting down.
AATAAAACCAGGGTCATGGGAAGCTTTTTTATTCTATCTAATGTCAGAATTTTTCAAAGGTTGGTAAATAAATTTGAGATAAGAGAGGGTTTTATGAGATAGTTAGAAAGTTCTTCTCTTGTGAAAGTCATTTGTGGTTCACAGCTCAAAAGTCTTGGGAGTTTAGGATGTGAAAAGTCTCTTTGTTTGTATGTATATATTCAATCCATTTCACATTTTGTAAAGACTTGATTTTCGTATTCTACAATATATTTATAATTTCGTCTTCTTGAGAGAGAGAGAGAGAGAGTTTGGTTTGATAGACGTTCATTAGCAGGTATTTTATAGGCTGATTTAGCCGTTTTACACTGAGAGACCGACGTGGGTGCAACTTCCAACACGCACGATAAAACAATGAATCTGTTTTAAAAGAAATATAAATTTACAAGACTCGGTTTAGTTTTTATATGTTCTGTACTTTTCATTTTCTATTACAATTTAGAATTTTTGAAAGTATTTTTTGAAATCCGAGCATTATTTTTTTATTACATTTTTTAGATGTTATTGGAATGGGAATTATATGGAACATATTTTGCCTTGAGGAGGAGACAAAATCCAGCTCCCAACCACTGGAGTAGGAGAATCATGAGGGGAAGTTTCCAGATAAGTGCTACTTAAATCCCCTATGCATAGGTCTTCTTGGTGCAAAATCTAACAATTTTTTTATTTTTTATTTTTGTCTTTTTTAATGATGTAAAAACAATTGGCCCAACCCACATGGGAAACAACTGGACTAGTAAATGTAATGGGCTACTTGACTAATATCTCCTTTGTCACTACGTTACCCCTTCATTTGGACCTGTTTCTGATATGTTTGTGTCCTAGAGAATCAAACCCTGAAGAAATGTTTTTCTCCACTATGATCAACACCCCCATAGGGTTTAAAATGAGAGATGTTAGACAAGATAGAGTTCAATGGAGGAATAAAAGAGAAACGTAGATAAATTTTTATATAAATATTCTCAATATATTAAAGGACGTGGGGATCACTTTCTCATCGTGGTATTGAAATTTTCTATGCCCATATTGAATAGTTTTAAAACTATGTTATTTAGAAGCATTTAACCATCTAGTACTGGATCTGATCTTTGTTTAGCAACTGCAGTACGTTTCTTTAATTCGAGGCTAATAAAGTCTCTTAGGGGCTAAAAAGACTAAACTTTAAATTCTAAGAAGACAGTCTCGGCGAGAAGTGTAACATGAGAGAAGAAAATTTGTCATTCCTTCTTAAAATTTTCCCTTGTCTAGCAAGTTTGATTTGTCTCAAAGAAATGAAGTTCGGATAATTTGAAAGAAACTTTAAAATAAGAGCAAAGCGGATAAATACCTGAATTCTCTTTCTACAATGCTCATGTTTAAAAGCAAAATCGGCCCATGAATCTTATCAAAGGATATTAGAGCATCCGCATGAAACTTCTTATATGTACGCCTCTAATTTGAGGAGCAAATTCTCTTAATAATGCTCACATCAACCTCCCTACTATTTCTTACTATTTTTCAAAATGAATAGTAACTCCCTAATTTTAAGGAGAAACTCTTTTATTTTTATTATTTCTTTCATTTCTTTCTCCTCTCTTGTTTGTTTATAACATTTGAATTGAATATAAAAGAAAAAAATATTTTAATAAAATAGGAATCAAATAGAATCTAATGCAAAAGACGTTACAAAATATGACTTCCTAAAATAAAAAAGTAAAATTTTCTCTCTAATTTGGTGCAAAAAATAAAAATACTAGTACAGATACTCTTAGAAAGTTGCAGATTCTTGAAAGTTGAAAAACAGCCAAAAATGATTTTCCATAAGTTTGGAGTGCTTTTAATATTAGATTTTAGATTCTTAATAATATGAAAACTTATTCAGTTTTTTTCTCGGCGAGCAATTGCTTTTTAAAAACAAAATCTCAAAATTTGCTCTAAAGATGAATGTTGACATAAACCCTCTTTCCTCCGATCTTGTTATCCAAATGAAAAGATTGAAGATTTTTTACGTCGAGCTTTATCGTTATAATTAGTTCATAGCAGTACAATGCATACATACGTCTTGCCTTCCTATCAAGTACATGAAACTATTTATAGGTAGGCACACCACCAACACTGCAGCTTTCAAGTCACGAGCATGATAATAACTCGACCAATTCCTATACCCCGCTTCTTTCGCTTGTACTTATTTTAAATATATGTTTGAAACGGAGGGGCAAGAAAAAAACACATCTAACCAAAAGTAGCCAACAGATAGTGAGCAAATCCATTAAAATTGTTAATCAGATAGTTTGTTTCCCAGAGAATCAAACCCAAACAACAAATGTTTTTCTCCACATAATCAACACCATAGGCTTTAAAATCTCAAGGAATGGTAGTAGGCCTAAAGAAACAGTGTATCCCACAGGTTACTAATTAAGATACAGACTAATGAACCTAACCTAATAATAGTTATAGTCACAAATAAAAAGAAAGGGTACAAAAGGTGCCAAAAAAATGAAATAAAATGAGACAAAGGGAGTAAATTAAACAATGTCCATATTGTTGAACTGAGAAACTTGCACCATATTTTTTATTCTTATTGCATCTTAAAAGAATTTGCAGTACCCTAGCCCAAAGCCAACCCATCAACAATTATATCAACTTCTTTTACATAAGATGAAAACCACAACTCAATGCATACAACTACAAAACTGGTTTCCAGGGAAATTATCTCATAATTCACAAGGACCATTACAAAAGGCTTCCCCTTTTTGTACAGCTGAGGCATGTCAATGTTATTATATCAAGGACACGAGGGGAAAAAATGAAAATACACAAGCAGATTCCTTAACCTACCACTTCGATTTATCCTAAGCTACAAGCGGATTACAACTGATTAAGAGAGATCAAACTCTAAGAAGTCCAAACAATGGCAATGACTCTACGTGCTGAGATATTAAACGTGCTGATACAAGTAAAAGAAAGGAACAAAGTTTTGCATGCTACTGCCAATTCTATCAGGGCCTCAGTTATGATACAAAGTAGTTCAGTTTCAGTTATATGCACCTTCGGTTCATTATATCCTTGACAGGTGAATTCACCTTCTTGACAATCTGTAGTTAGTGCAGGGTCCTGAATTAAAGAAAAGCAAAGGCTGTATAAGTCGAGTAAGCTCATCACAATAAAGATGAGACAACTTTTAAAAATAATAAAGAATGAAAATATAATGGAAAGATCAGATAATTTGTACCTTTAGAAATATGACAACAGTAAGCACGGACCCTCCAAATTCTCAACGGGAAATTTGAAGAAAATAAAATCTAAACTACATGCGATCTCTCAGCCCGCTACCTTTATGGCGCCTGTCTCTTCAATCTTTGAACTCTTATGCTGCATAATTTAGAAGAAAACCAGAAGATGTAATTGAGAGAAGGAAAAAAAAAAAAAAAGTGAGTTCGGCTTTTTTCCTAAGCAAAAAATGCAAGTATTACACTGTTTGTCTGACCCAATCACACAAGCAGGTAAACAAAAGAACACTCTGTATGCCTGCGTGTATGGATGAAAGTTGTAACATTAAAGGAAAAACACATGCTGGTAAATGCCTTTGCTGAAGCATACATCTGTAGTGCACATAATTGCAAGGGAAAATAGATATAGTTGCAATGCATAAAACAGAAACACAACCATTCATACAAACGATTACTTTCAATTGACTTTGTACACAAGTGCATGGACATTAATATACAACTACTAGCTCATATGTAGAAATGCCTATATACATGCAAATGCTAATACACAGTAACTATACGATATATGCCCCTATATGGCTGTACGTGAGCATACATACTTTTATACACCAACATATATCCAAATACATGTGAAACACAAAATCAAAATGTGTTCATCTTCTTTGTTGACTAGGCCTGCAACAGAACAAACACCACCAAGCCTACTAAAGAAACCGATCCCCCCTCCAAACAAAAGAAAATTAATTAAATTAAATGGAAAATAAAAAACTAAACCAAAAATTTCCAATAGCAAATAAGGATTCTTAAGGTGCAACCGTGCAGCAGAAAGGATCGAAGGAATTTGCTTGCAACCATGTTACCTTACTTTTCTTGTGACTGGGAATGTCATTGAGATCTTCGTCTCCATCATGCTTCCTTTTCTGAAATTACGGTATAAAAAAATAAGACGCATGGATCTGGTGAAAACATTTAAACATTTAATTCGAGCCAAAAGAAAAAAAGTAACAAACTGTCTTTGGTTCAAGACTCCAATCTAAGGCTATCGTTGAACTGAACCTGAATTAAATATGATGATACTTCTTCCTTTATTTTTCTGCAGCTAATTTCAACTGTTAAAAGAATGGTTCTTTCGGGCTTAATCTGGATACATCATCTTTTATGGGACAACAAAACTAAAATTCAACTCCTACAAAATTCAAACCATAAATGACGACACCATTCCACAGGTCAATCCAGGACAACCACAATCGTATTGTACCACTAATAAAAGTGGACAGAGAAGGCAGAACAGCTATATCCAAAACTGAGAACCCAACCTTCTCATGGTGTTTCTTCGAGGGCTCAGCACCAGAATCATGATGCCCACTTTTATCTTTCTTTTTCTCCTTGTCCTTATCTTTACTTCGATCCTTGTGATGGTGCTTGCGCTTCTTATGTTCTTTATCCTTCTCCCGGTCTTTGTCCTTGTGCTTTTTATGCTTCCGCTCCTTGTCTTTGGACTCGCTTTTAGATTTTCCAGTAGTAGGAATCCCTTTCTCTGCCTATAGAACACAATACACAAAGGGGTAATACTTCTGCAAAAGTTGACATCAAGTACGGTAAACAGGCAGCAAAGAGAGTAAGAAACCCCTTGCGGAACCCATCGATTTCTAATCTAAGGTTCAAAGTCCAAGGGTTTACAGGAGGAAGATCAATCAGAGCAGTTTCCCTCAGTTGAAAAGCTTCTCTGAGGATATCTAGGTCAAAGGGCTGAATCCGGGCATTTGTTCCTCTTGAATAGGATGTATCCTGAATGAGTTGATCCAATTGCATCCCTTCCCCTTTCCTGATTTCAGTGTCTCCCACCACATTGTGCAGGTAGTGGGTATCTGAAATAGACAAGGGAAGTGACCGCTTGCAGAAGAAGTCGTGGTGAGGCAACAACTTATAGTGACTTATAAGATCCACAGCACCTGTGAGTTCCCTTGGCCCTGATAAACAAGACACAGTCAATTGAATATAGGCAAATGATGTACAAAAGAGTTAATAGCGACTGGTAAAAACAAAGCAGTTGGACAAAAAACTAAATCATGAAGCATCAAAGTCCATGTCAATGGAGAAAAATGAGTTATTCCATGACACAGTATCCAGCCTTTATTCATGTAACAAAAATGTATCAGGATCTCAATCAGATACCTTGAAGCACACGAAACAGACTTCCGTGTATTTGAATGGCTTTTTCAAGAAGTTATCCACCACAATAAATAGATGAAAACATAAATAAATTGATAAACAAAAGAGCCAAAGACTTGGACAAGCAAAATCACCTCTTCCAAACTTCTTGACTTCAGGATCCATGAATCAACATCGGAAGAAGGGGTGGACCATATTGCCTGAGATTTTGACGAATGCAGAGAGAGTTTTAAACTTCTAATAACAATAATGTTACCAAAAAAACCTTCTACCAACAATCACGTGACCAGATGAAAACGCAAGTTCCTTTGACTATTGCACAAATCGTGAAGTCCTTTCATTGTCTATTCTAACAATGGTCTATTGAGCAGTACAGGTCAACATGCATCAGTGGTACGACAGGTCCCTCTTGCTTAATTTTTTCGTATTACCCTTCAACCTCTTCATAGAATCTTTCGATTACCCTTCATTTTCTCTCGCTTTTGAATTACTCATTCCAATTGTTCTACTAACAACTATGTGGCACCGACACAAACACGACACGAATGTGGTAACAACACGGACACATGACATGAACACGACACTGATACTTCGACAGGTAAATTTCCCAAAATTGAGGGCATGACACATTGGAGACAGGCTTAGAAAAATGCATGCACAATTTGTTGTATAAATACAAAATTAAAAACAACAAGCCTCCAACTACAATCAAAATATCATATATGCTATTTTCAAATTTATCAGTAAATAATGCACTCGTGTGTTTCAACAAAAAAACGTCTAACCAATCAAGCATGTCTTTCGATTCGAACCATCATCTATCACACGAGAAGGAGACCACCATGTCCTGAGAAGGTCCACAGAGTGTCCTCGGGTGTTCTAGAGTGCCCCCGGAGTTTCTAAATCAAAGTTATCAATCTCGTCCCGGCAATCGTAACATTTTTGTTACTAGTACCGGTGTTTTTTAGTGTACCGTTTTGAATTTATCGCTAAAAAATGATATACATTTATCAAATAATATTGTTTAACAAAAAATCATATTGGACATATAAAATAAAGTCTCACAACTTAAAAACAAATCACCAAACATAAAAAAAGGAATGATTTTAGTCTCAAATTATGTGTAATTACCCAAGAAATCATCAATTGATTTTTTTTTATAAAAGAAATACAATCCGGAATGGTAAAAGGGTAGGCATGGTAAGTACCGCCTGGTACGGTATGGTACGGTACGAGATCAATAACTTTGGTCAAAATGCAGAAACTTGAGAAAAATACAGGACACGTTTGACTTGAGAGTCGGATAGGTTTCCGAAGGGGTCGGTGTCTGCCAAGTGTCAACATCGGTACGTGATCTCCGCTACATAGACTACAGATTATTTCAAACCCTTGCCAAAACTGCATGTGTCATACACTGATACTTGACCAAAATGGATAAAAAAGCAATGAGTTTTTTTCAATCTAGGCACTACCTCTTTGATTTTATATATAAATTGAAGTTCTATTAGAGCATATGATACTGGCACTCTAGCCAAGATAACCTTCTCAATAAACACACCAAAATCATTGTCTTAAGAGACATTTCAGAGGCAACTTGAAATGTCAAACCAACATGCAAAAAGCCAGTAACAAAACCTTCAAGCAAAGCCAAAATTGCATGATGAAATCACCCACACGGCCAACCTTGTTTCCTACTGAAATAGATGTAAGCTTCCTATGCTAATGAACTCCTGGACCCATAAGAAATTTCTTTTTCCTTTTGAGGACGGACTATTGCTGAAGCACTTAAAGGAGTTTCATCCTAACTTTTGGACTCTATAAATCAAACTAATGAGACAAAGCACACTGGTATTTCAAAATAGTTATTAGAAAGGAAGACGATCGAGTTCAATGGCCTGACGAATTGTCTTTCCTCTACTTGCAACCAAGGAAATGTACAGCATACTTGTTTGAGAAATAAATCCTAAATTGAGGATAAAACATTATTATGACATGACCAAACTTCTCACCAACATTAAGCAAGTTCACACAATTTTGAGACACTAACTTCCTGTAAAAGGAAGCGCCGAATAAATACAAATTACAATCCTTCCACTTCGGATAGAGGGCAGGCCAATTTCAACTAGTTAAATGACTACTTGAAAATTGCCATTGCATTGCAATAGAAGCACCCACCAAACAGAAAATTATTGCTCTACAATTCAGACAGAAGCCAATGACTCAACAGACCTCAAGGAATCAAGAACACGTTGGAACTCTAGAGAATGATTGCCTACATAAATTTGTGTCTCCTAATTTTCTCATGACGCAGAACCCTCGAAGCTAAAGACCTATACTTACCGAACCGCTGGCAGAATGATAGAACCCAACTACCTTGTGGTGGGGAACGAAAACAATACTTAGACCTCTACTCATGATGTTTCTTCGAGGGCTCATTACTTTCCACTCCGTCTACTGAACAACCAAACGATAAGCTGTACAACGTGATCTCCCAATTGACAATTAAACACTCCAAGCCTATCCACCCAATACCTAGGTTCACCACTTCTAAGCGATTACAGTCCAATTCAAATTACAAACGCTGCTATTGTGTATGCCACTGAGTTGGTGAACCTACCTGATCGGAGTGAGAGATCCACGGCGTAATTTGCTTCGTAAAGAGAGAGAGAGAGAGAGAGAGATGCAGAGAAATTCGCCTCTTCCCTTGTGAATTGAGCCTACGATTTGTTCGGAGAAAAACAGTGAATCGAGCAGAGAAGAGGGCTTAGGGCTTAGCCGAGAGGGTGCTTCGTCGTCTCCGAACTGAAATAAAACCCTAGCAACTGCTTGATAGTTGAAATTGGTTAGAGATGCAACTGACTCCTTTTTCTCGTTGCGCTGCTGTGTTGCCTTTTTCTTTATGCGGTGAATTTAATAAATATTTTATTGTTGTTAATGACACAAGTTAATTTATTGAAAAATGTTAACCCTCGATAATATGTGAAAATATATTGATATTCTTAATATTCGTAAATATACGTAAATATTTATAAAATATATATTGATATATGTTTATTTTTTTATATATTATTCACCGTTCATTCGGCGGTGGTTAACAAAATCTTAATTTATTTAGCTAAGTATCAAATTAATTAGGTCATTTTCCAAGTTAAGAAAAAAAAATAGAGCAAGTCTAGGATTGCACTTTTCATTACGGGCATAGATTTGTCTGGAATTTCTCGATACACATTGAGTCTTCATAATAATATAAACCTCACGTATATTAGATAGTTTATAGATGAGTTTGTATCCAAATCTTTGTATAAAATATCATGTTCCTATATTTTTTCAAAAATATATGTTTTTGGCTAGGACTGTAAACGAGTCAAATCGAGCGAGTCGAGTTTTTGAGTGCTTGAGCTTGACTCGTTAACTAAGCGAGCTTAAAATTTGAGGTCGATCTTGGCTTGTTTGTAAAACGAGCTAAGTTTAGCTCATTTATTTAACGAGTTTTTTTAAACAAGCGAACTTTCGAGACTCAAGCTCAACTCGTTTGTGAAACGAGCTTAACATTTGAGTTCGAACT
>JABCMJ010050735.1:0-21614 GCA_014822125.1 Arbutus unedo | reverse complement strand
ATTTCTTTACTTTGAGTGTGTTTAGACTGGAATGTTCAAAGAGGTTAAAACAATGCTTAAATTTTAAAGAATGTTGACTAAAACAAAGAAAAAATGTTATATACTTTATCATCGCAAACTCATTTTACAGAACACAACCAAACATAACTTTCAGTGTTCCACTACATCTTGAGCAACTGTTTTAACGATACAATGATAATCTACTTGCATAGTTTCAAATTCAAACATAACATCATAATAAAATCTCGAGGGGTGAACCTACTCTCATGAAAACACGTGAACGTAAACAAAATACAAATGGATGCATGTGCAGTGTGTACATGATTCTGGGTAGGTTACAGTCTGAAAACAAGGTCCAAATAGGCTGGACAACAATCATTCGCTGTCCCCTTCAAACCAAGAGAAATAAGGTAACATTTCACACTGCAGGAAATGCAAAACACGAAGGAGTTCTTCGATGACACTAATGACTTCAACCTGCTCTCAAATAACAGTATATACAAGACAACAAGACTAAAACCCAAAAGTACCAAGGTATAACAATCACCAAAAGGAAAGATGGAAGGCATAAATAATTTTAACATGATACATATAGATCCCAAATTCATGTAAAAATCGCCTAGGTGCTCCAATTTCCATTCGAAACTTGTCCAAAATGGAAAAATAATCAAGCCAAACAGTTCATAATCCAGTAAATTTCTAGTTACTCTCAGAATTCTCAAATTTTCTTTATAATTCCCTCAAGAATTCCATCTACGCCGAGATTCCCAGAAAACTGGTACTGGTTGACTGGACTTGGCAGCTTGAATGATATAGAAAAACGACCAGGATGGCAGAGATTTCCTGCAAGCATATCAAACTTTTGATATTGCTTCTTCACGGTCTTTTTACCAGTTGAGCTGAGTCCCGCTATCTGAACTTTCCCATTAGATGAAATCATACACCTGAAGTCACCTGCAATTACAACAGCAATACAGCTAGTGGAAAAAAAGTACAACAGCAATACCGCATCATGGAGATCAAAGAAACAGCTTAAAGTGAGCATATGATATGATTGTCCTTTCCGGAATTACGTGAACCTGAACTACTATGATTAGGACTGCAAACGCGTTTGAAAACTAGTCATTTCAACCATTGGGCTAGATAAAAGAACAAGTCTTCTTAAACAAAAGTGGGCTAGATAAGTTATTGAGACCTCTTTCTATCTTATATTTCCATTAAGTTTAAAACTGAAGTTTAAGAGAACAAAATCAACTGCAAGGCAATAATGCTAGCTAGTATCATAATGGTTAAACTTCGAGTGCTTTTAAACTGTTAAAGCACCACAAGCCAAAGTAGACCACTTAATGTCATTTGAAATTCAATGGCTAAATCCTATAGTTACAAGAAACCAACCAATATAACGAGTACGAGACTTTGGAAGGAAACAAACTAAATAACATGTTTCTAAGCAAGTACACAGGAATTTAAATGCTAATATATATGTTTACTAAATGATTACCAAGATTCGGCATTTTATATATTAAATTCGTCGAAAAGAAATTCCTTAGCACAAGAAAGAAAAACCAAGAGTAATAGCTCATTTAGTACAAGAGTAATTAGTAAACGGTAAAAAGTTAGTCCAGGTATACAACTTACCCTTGTCGATAGGGACACCAGAGAGAAAAACACGGAAGAAGTAGGAATCACTGGATTCACCAATATCGACCAACCGTACAGTTGGTCCGATCTCTCCAATTGCATCACTTCCAGTGAGCTCAACTTCTGCACTGATGGAACCTATGACATTGCCCATTTCTGCCCTAGTTTGCTGGGAGGGGTACACAACACCGGTTTTCAGAAAATGTTTCAAAAACTTGTTTCGTTGATAAATTTTAAACTAATTCTTGAGGATGTTTCTAAGAGAAAATACATTTTTTAAAAACATTTAAAAAATATTTAAGAAGTCAAAAACCATATACTATTAAGAACGAAGCAATATGGAAATGACGAGTATTTGTATTTTCACAAAACAAATAATAAATGTATTCTGCAAAATAGATTCAAGAACTTCAAAAGAACAGAGCCTGAATTCCTCTTACTGAGGTAGAAGCATAGTTGCTTGGTGATATTGGAGGGCCACTGTATGGCACAGTATTCAGAGGTACCACATCCAGAACAGGTTGTTGAGCATCAACAATAGCGTACAGAGGCACACTATTAAGAGGTACCACATCCAGAACAGGTTGTTGAGCATCAACGATAGCGTACAGAGGCACACTATTAAGAGGTACCACATCCAGAACAGGTTGTTGAGTATCAACAATAGCGTACACAGTAGTAGACCTGAAATCCATTTATAGCTTACAATATTACAATTTAGGAGAAGCATATCAACACAATTTGACAATCTATCTCATAATTTAGTATGAATTGTTGACTTGCTCACGCAATGGATAACTCATTAAGTCATTGCAAAAAGTGTATGCTCACCCTAAGTTAATAATGCACTCTCCTAACCATAAATCACCATTATGCAGCATGACGCACGCATAGCATGAGGGCATAACTATTATTATTAGCTTTGACAAGGGTCAAGAATACAATAAGAAAAAACTAAAGAAAAAAGTTTATAAGCTACGTCTGTATTCAAAAGTTCTTTCCACATCTAGATTGCCGGTTTGCAAGAGATTATGTATGAGTGAATATCTGACAGAAATGCTTGTTGAACTCATACGTTTGTTTAGATGGTGTGTCAATGGGATTGTTGGAGAGAGAGTAGTGGGACTAAAGGATTATCGTACTTGTGTTATTATTTGATGCTGCTATGTTTAGGGTAGGTAGAAAAAATCAACAATGAAATGGTAACATAATGAGGTATTCACTATTGATGGATAAAACATAGACAGGTAAGAGCACTTGTCATTTACTAATTTACTTGACCACTCGTAGAAGTCCAAAATAATTGTCTGATTTATTCAAGTACAATCCTTTCTGTATGTTTTAGCAAGTGCTTCCTATAAAATGCCTCAGATTATATCAACATGTGAAATGTTGGATCCACATGATAGCTTCAGCTGCCAAAGAAATGAAATGAAATGAAATGGCCTTATGTTTTGCCTCAGATTACTTCTTGGTGTTCACATAGCACAAGGAAAGATCTGGCGAATAAACCAGAAATGAAATGGCCTTATGTTTTGCCCAGCCCTACACAAACAGACGAAAAAGTTTCGACAAAAAATTAGCAGCACTTGGTGAACACCACAAACTTTTCCCAAAAGTGTATGTCGGCCTTTCCTATAGAAGCACAAGGAAAAATCGACAGAAAAAGCTTTACCTTTATTGGCGCTTTGAAGTGTTAGGTAGGTCTTTTTTGGTTTAATGTGCTCATTTGGGAACAAGGTTCTCTGAAAAATTAGGCCTCCCTGAGAGAATTCTGATGCCCATGAGATGCAATGGCCAAGAAGACCTAACACAACTCTTAGCTTTAATTTTTTTAGATTTCTAGGAGAGAAGTAGTAAATTTCTTTTTCTAATTGTTTAACTCCTTCGGCTCATTGTTAGATTAATTTTCAAGGTTTAACGGGGCATTTACTCAGTGAACCTGCCAGACCTATAGTCCTTAATTAATGATACTCTCTGCACATTTGGCAAGATAAGTACAGCCAAAGGGGAGCTTCCATGAAGGCAACTCTTTTGTCAGTATAGACAATTTCATAATACACCCACTAAGGGTTTCGGAGGCTTTTGGACAACTCTCTTGGTTGATTGCCCCATTGTTTGTGCAATTGTGCTTTAAGTGCATGGTGTTTCAATAAACCGTATGTTATGGATCCGTTATTTACCTCTGCGCTATAGTTATTAGAGGTGCGAGTCGCAACCAGGCCCACCCATAGCGCCTCTCACAGTGCTAGGCGAGGCGAGTTCAACACGGCACGCCCCTTTGGGCTCATGCACACGAGGCGCAGGAAAAGGCGCACTTCATTAATTTTGATCTTATGTTAGATCGCTAGTCTCTCTCTCTCTCTCTCTCTTTCGCTCGCTCTCTCTCGGAAGTCAAATTGACAGGTATGTGATATAAAGTTATGTGTATATAGAGTGTATATACAGTGATATATATGTGTGTGTGTATATAGAGTGATATATATGTGTGTATACAGTGATATATATGTGTATATAGAGTGATATATATGTATAAACAGTGATATATATGTGTATGTAGTATAAGATAAATATATGTGTAGTGCTTTATGTTGTGAAAATATATTATTATATTGGAGTGTTGTAACTTGTATATACAGTGATACACACACACACACACACACACACACACACACACATATATATATATATATATCTGATGCATCAGAGTAATTTATGTTGCAACAATATAGTATAAACTATATACTATACACAATATACAATGAATCAGTGATATATTTGTGTATATATGTGTATACACAATGATATATGTGCATATACAGTGATTTGCACTTCATTTCAATAAAGCCCGCGCCTAGGCTCTAAGAGACCTTTGCGCCTTGGTGCGCCTCGCGCCTTAAATAACTATGCTCTACGCATATAGGTCAGAGGTTGCACATGCAGGGAGTGTTAGAGTTAGTCCCAAATTAATTAATTATTGCCTTCAAAAGTAGTATATGAGCCGGGACGGCTTCTCCACTCATTGCCAATTGGTTTTGAGTTGGATGCTACAACTTCAACAAGACCAACTGTAACTCCAAATGAGTTTAATTTGCAATTTTAGTATATGGCTTATGGTTGTGCAATTTGCCTCTTTAATTAGCTTTGATCTTGACTTGAGGCAACTGAATAGTAGACAAAATGCTCTCTTCAAGTCCCTTTGCAAAGAATATATCTTTTTGTTCAAACTTCGTACTCTTTTGTGGTAACTATTGTGCTCATCTTGATATTCACGTATATTATGTGGGAACGAAAGATCGTACGAGATCAATCTTAGACTGCATTAGCTAGACCAAATTGGTGTTTTATTAATTTTCGTGACATTGGTATTTTTGTTGTTGCAATTCTTGAGGTATTCTTGATAGTCACGTATAAAAGAGTTGTCTGCAATACTGGTATTTATATTTAATGTTCTCTGAAAAGTGAAAACTTGGTCATTAAACTAATCATTACTTTCTTTCCATTCTTCTTTGCTTTGTTTCGGTGGATAATATATTTAATTTTCAAGGGAAATAGACTTTTTCCTTAATGATTTACACACTCTATCCTGATGCTCTATCCATAATAGTCACAAACCTTCCTAATTCTGCAAGCATTTAAAAGAGGAAGTACAATATGAGAGTTGAAGTACCGAAAGAATCATAGAGGACTCGGTCTCCATATGTCTGAGAATGCAATCCTAACCACTGGGTGATAGTTGTGGTGTTTGACCCTCTTGTGTGGACACTAAGTGGGGGAGAATTGCAAAATACAAGTCCGCTAGCTCATTTAGAGTCTCACAGTGGAAAATCTACATGGTTGCTTTTGGGTCTCAATAAAGCTCGGTTATGATATCCATCGGTTGTACTCATTCAGAATATGGGTAAAGGAATTCGACTATAGGTGCAGATGACCTGAGTTAATACTTTTTGCTTTACCTCGTGTGAATGTATTCTTCCCGTGAAAATCAATAGTTTGATGAAAATGTTCATAGATTAGAGTTTTGTAGATAATAGATACTATTAACTGAAGATGGTGAACCATTCTCCAATCCAAACATATCTAAAAAAAACTGCATATCCACCTCATATACTTTCGTATCCCATCCCAGAATATCCCCTATTCTTTGCTTATTTGATCCAATCACCTGAAGGTGGCTTTATACTTTGCTTTATTGTTTCACGAATTCCAACCCCTCATAATTAGCCATCTGAATGAGTTACATCCTTTTTCTTCCAAATAATCAGCAACAATTGAAGACAGTAGAGATGTGCAAACGCTTGCATGAAAAAGATGTGTGTAGTATGGAAAATATTATTTTAAGAATTCAATTGACTTCTTTAGAAACCAACAAAAATCAATAATCAGTCTTGCCTTCTGTAAAAAATATTGCACAGGTGCAAGGAGACCGGAGATTCAATACTTTTTCCTTTATGGTAATATCCCTACTATTTTTTCATGGTTTCTCTCTCCCACCTCGAGAGTTTTGTTGTAATAATGATATGTTGTATTTGATCCTTGTAACTCTGATTCATTGGGCTTTATTGTAGTTGGAAAGAAAGAAAAAGAAAAGAAACCCTCTAAAAAAATTATATATTACTCTGATAGGTAAGCATTCAACATTTCTAGTTATAATGCATCAAGATATTAAAAGTTTGTCGGAACAAAAAATAAAACTTACACAACATGAGTGAATAAGTAAAAAGACAAAACAAGAGTATTTGATTGACACATTGATTCAATAACGCAGTGTACTAATTTTGGCATATATGTGACTTGTTTTTTGGACTTCTTAATGTCTTTGATGGGTTATTAATATACTTTACCTAGATTGGTTGCATGGTGAAGTCTTGGATGCATCTTATCCATGCATTGCCAACCTCAATGTCAATAGGTTGACCAATATGGAAATTATCTGTGCTATTATGCTTAAAATCAGTGGTTCCGTGTTAGATGCTTGGAAAGGTTATATAGCTATCAAAATTAAAAGGGGCAACGTACATGAAGTTAGATCCAATTATAGGAGATGCTACAGTAAAATATTTTGAGGACCTTGTTTACTTAATCTCCTGATGGAGTTGTGGAATACTTGCCTTGAATTTGCGGGTAGCCCAACAAACAAAGTGAAGGCCAAGAAAGAGGGTACCCAGAAAGTTAACAAAGGCGAGCGACATGAAACCAAAGAGCTGTGGAGAATGTGCAGCAAAAATATAAGTGTTCAACACTTTAATCCACTTGATTATACAGAGGGCAAAGTGCAGAATTAAGCACACCCTTAGCTTTCAGCTTCTCTCTAGTTCAAGCATCTCGTTCAGGATCATCAAAAAAATCAACAAATGTCTGGGAATATACTGGATAAACAAGATAACTTGTGCCAAGTAACATCAGAATGGTGCTGCCTAATAACTTCCCAAGTACGATGGAAAGCTGCCAGCATCATGTCATAGTTACGCCATTCGCTCTTACGTTTCCAGTTACCATAACTAACCTTGGTAGTGACTCCTCCTCACATATTTTCTCCATCTTTGTAGAATGTATCTGTCTGGGACTTGAGTAAGCTTCTTCTTTGACCAAATAACAAACATACGCTTGCACACAATCCCTTCAAACTCAAACAACCTATAAGCACAACTAGCATCTCTTGACTCCAAATCAAAACGTGCACAGAAAGTAACGCTTCTCAAAATTCTTGTCTCACAAAGTCATATGTCATCTATCTCAAATTCCTCCAAATCATTTACTACCTTTACGTAATTTATTTGGCATGCAATTTTTCCAACTACTTTCCTCTCGAAAATCGTTGCATTTAGCAATCGTGTATGCTTCTTGAAATTGATTTTCAAATGCACAAGGGGTCACATTCTTAACTTGTACGTGAAACACTGAGCATCTTCCTCTTCTTCTTTGCGCGCCTTCTTACACAAGGTATTCTCATATTGTTCCACAAATTGCTTCAAGGAAGTATTCGAGTGTATCTATCCATCAAATACGGCATTAATGCTCTCACTCCGCTGGGTCATTGACATCCTGCCCAAAAAGTATCTTTCACAAATGTAGGAACCCATCGACCCCTCTCCTCGTACAAGCCAGTTAACCACTCATTGCCCCCTAACTCATATGCATTGATAACATTGTTCCATTGTGTTTTAAATTCCTCTTGATTCAATGAATCATATGCATTATTGGGTCCAGACTTAATCAGTTCATCAGCTAGGGGCCCCTTAACTTTTCAAGAATCTGTTGGCTCTCAATAGGGCTTGCTTACGCTATCCATCTGTTGTTCCACTAACACATTGACCTGAGTTAATACTTTTTACTTTACCTCATGTGAATGTATTCTTCTCGTGAAAATCAATGGTTTGATGAAAATATTCATAGATTATGAGTTCAGTAGATAAATAGATAATCTCATCTGAAGATTGTGAACTATTCTCTGGTCCAAACATATTTTAAAAAAAACTTTATATCCACCTCATATACTTTCGTATCCAATCCTAGAATATATCTCGTCTTCTTTACTTATTCGATCCAATCATCCGAAGGTGGCTTTATATTTTGCTTTATTGTTTCACGAATTCTAATCCCTCATAATTATCCTTGTTCGTTCAAACAATCTACAACAATTGAAGACAACAAAGATGGGCAAACACTTGCTTGAAAAAGATGTGTATCCTTGTTTCACTTGCCTGAATCTCGAAGATTCCATAAGAGCCAAGCTTCCATAAGAGCCAACTGATTCCAATAATTAGTCATCTCATTGTAAAACTCCTGAATCGATTTATCCTTTTGATTGGCACTCCGAATAGACATCTCAAGCTCATACTGTTTGGCGAAATTGGGCTCCAAATACATAGTTTTTAAATAATCCCACACTTTCTGCACTATACTAGATTTTGATAAATTCATACCAATATTTGGTTCAAGAGAGTTGTGGAACCAAGTAAGAATCTTAGCATTTTCCATAGCCCATTTGGCAAGAGCAATTTTATGGTCGTCGGCTTTTGGATCAGAAGGCTGCAATATTGACCCATCGACATATCCTCACAACCCCTTGCCCACAATAAAAATTTTCATAACATGTGACTAATACGAATAGTTGTTACCCGTTAACCGTATGTTGATGACTTGCGTTTTATCAGCCGACATGATGGAAAATACTCAAATGAATGAACAAGAGATGGGTAGGGCTAGTAGATCAAGTCAAAGAGAATAGAGAATATCACCGTTGCAAATCAAAACTGGAGAGAGAAAAACGAAGAGAGAATATCACTGTTGTAGAGGAAGAGTTCACTGTTGCAGATCCAAACTGGAGAGGGCGAGGCTCACTGGAAAGAAACAGCGGGCGACAATAGCCGGCAACTGCAACAGGCGACGGGCGACCGGCGAGGGGGCTGCAGCGGCCAGCGAAGGGGGGGCAACGGCCGGCGAGGGAGGGTGGAGGCCGGGCGAGGGTGGATAGCGACCGGAGAGGGTCGGCTGAGTCTTGCGAGGCTGGATGAAGCCCAACGGCTAACGGTGGCGGCCGGCGAGTGGCGGCGGCGGCCGGCGAAGGAGGTTACTGCTACGTATTAGAGAAGGGAGGTGGTGCTACTAATGCAGATGCCGAACTATAACCCTAACGCTAACCTAACATGGCGCTGATACCACGATAAAAGGGAAAAAATATACTGCTATATTATTCAATGATGTTTATTGTACAAGACAAGTGTTTAAATAGGCTAATCCTAGTAACCCTAATGAGATAAAATCCTAATAAGATAAAAGAACAAAAATACCCTTAAAGGTAAAAGAAACAGAAAAAAACAAATAAAACAACAAATAATAACGATATGCTATGCTCACACTATCATAAATATGATTTTAAGATTTCAATTGACTTCTTTAGAAACCAAAAACTTCAATAATTAGCCTGTCTTCTGTCAAATATATTGCAACTCAAAAGGAGAGGTTCAATACTTTGTCCTGTATGGTGCTAACCATATTATTTGTTTATGGTTTCTCTCTCCCATGGCGAGAGTTTGTTTGCAATAACGATATGTTGTATTTGATCCTTGTGACTCTGATTCATTGGGCTTTATTGTAACTGGGAAGAAAGAAAAAGAAAAGAAACCCTCTAACAAAATATTCTATACTATTCTGATAGGTAAGTATTCAACATTTCTAGTTATAATGCACCCAGGTATTAAAAAGTTTTGTCGGAACAAAAAAGTGTACACAGCACAAGAATGAACAATTAAAAAGACAACAAAAAGAACAAAATGACAAAGGGAGAAGGCAACAAAGTAATATTCAAAAAATACTTTATTGAAATGAGAAAAAATGTAAAAAATAACATGACATAAGAAAACAAACAGAGAATAGGTCAAGAATGATCCAATGGTGGTTGTATGGTGCCTCCATCTATTTATTTGACCATGAAAGAAACGGTAAGGAGGCAAGTCATACGTATTACCTAATCTTTTAAAGTATCAAAATGTCATGACATCTATATCAAACTTGATATTCACAACCCCTCCCAAGCAATGACAACATTGTCCAATCTCATCCTAAAACTCTCAAAAACCGAAGTAGCATCACGGTTAACGAAATGCCACTTGTCAACATGCTACATGCATCTTATTCTAGTTAAGCTTCCTTATGGTCCATAGCAACTAATTAAATAATGCCAATGCATCAAATCAAACTGATAGAAAACCTATAGCCTCCAAGGCAAGATTCGTGTTTCTATACTAAGAAACAAAAAAGTTTCACTTTCAACTACAAAACAATCACAAACATAAACTTCATTGCTAATTGTATAATCTAATTGCTAGATTTGGTAGAAATTTTTCACTCGGAATCCAAATGCTAAATAGCCAAGTAGCAATTCTTCGTCAAAATTGTGAATGAAGGTGAACTCCACATCATGTACAAGGAATTGCACAAAGTAATAACTATTGCGCTCACCAAAACAAAAAGGAAAAAGAAAAACAATCAACAAAATGGCTACAACAGACAAGAAATGTACAGTCAATAACATAAATGGAAATGACTCCCTACTTTTAGTGCTTTAAAGTAAACTATTGAAGAATACACTTTCTAGGTGTCTAAATGACAGTCATTTACAAAAGAAATAATCTCCTGATAAATAGGAATTTTCTTTAGTGAGCAAATAATAGATTATATCTAAATATAAGACATTGACTGAAATATATCAATCATTTGTTCAACTTCAAGAGGATATAACAGATGAATTAAAACTGGAATTCAACAAGTAATGTGTTTATTTGAGATAATAATCAAAACCTTCAGCTTCGACAGTGATGCAAGAATACTGAAATGAGATGTGGGCTAATATACCATTGTTTAATTGTAGACTGAAATGGGCCAGACTGATATCAAGTATCTAACTCAAAAGCTTATGCCTTCAGACACAGAAAATTTATTATTTGTCCTCTACCATGAGAAATGGACATGGTCTTGAAGGAGAAAAAGAAGAACCAATGAAGATCGAATACCTGTCTGGAGATGCCATTGAAAAGCTTTCAGAAAACTTTCGACTTGACTTACAGAGGCAAATTGAGTTGTAGGATTTGGGACATTTATAATGCACAACAAATGATAGGCAATCTCTTTTAATAGTAAGTCTTTACAATCTGAGGTGTAAAATCTGGGACATTTATGATGAACTTCAGAGCCGATATGCATTGAAAGGGCTGTGCTGAAGTGTGCAGTGTATAGAAAAATGCATTAAAGTCTTAACCATGCAATTTGGAATTAATTGTTTTTTAGAAGTTTGACCAACATATCGAGAAAGATTTTCTTTAACTAATGCATTTATTGCGTGAGTTTGACCAAGATAGCAAATGGGTAAGCCCCAGCCAAGTTGTGAACATACCCTTAATAAATCTCGAAACTTTGCAAACCCCAGATTACAAGATTTAGTTATCTATTCTACAAACGCCTATACATATTCTTAAAAATTAAAAATGAATACAGATAGAAAAATATACAAAACAGAAGCTAAAACAGAAATTAGTAGAAGTACTATCGAAATAACGCTTATAAACCACGGCATGGTAAAATACCAACTGTGGCCTTACTTAAAATCCTACAAGTATTTAACAGTTGACTAAAATCTAAATTCTCCTAAGGCTCATCGTTGGATCATATCTCATTTTCACGCATCTGTATTTGTTCAGACATGCACTTTATACTTAAAAGCAACAAAAATACAAATGCTTATTGTCCGACAATAGTTAATTAACAACATATCTGGATTAATACCCTAGGGCAGGCACTTCTTTTGGTCAATTAAAAGTATGACTGAACAAAACTTGACAATCAATTAATGTTTAAGTTTTAGAATTTAGCTTTTTTGGTAGACATTAAGTAGCATTTCATGACCATTAATGTCTTGGACAATAAATTAGACCAAACCTTTTTCCTTCTACGCTAATCTAAATGCCAAGCTGTTAAACGATAAAACATTACCTTCTAGTCAAAAGTCTTACAACCCATATTACAGGTAATTACGCTTACACTAGGTAGGAGGATCACAAAATGCAAGGCAACGAGGGGCAAAAGACACGCTTGCAAGAATTAATTTGTGTCGTGCGACTAGTTGTACTATGTATGGTTAAAGTGGGGTAAAAATGAGACATAATCTAGACAATTATCTTTGGTCATCATATGAAGGCAGGTAAACAATTCAAAGGGCCAGTTAATTGTCCCCGGGGTAGATTATT
Organism: Arbutus unedo; assembly: GCA_014822125.1. NCBI lineage: Eukaryota > Viridiplantae > Streptophyta > Magnoliopsida > Ericales > Ericaceae > Arbutus > Arbutus unedo. The sequence goes on along the minus strand of JABCMJ010050735.1, from coordinate 9,228 downwards.
AATCCTGGTAGTAAGTAATCCAGCAACACAAACCCGGGCCAAGTAGTCCATTTGGTTCTCTCCAAGTTTTTATGGAAAACAATCAAAATAAGTAAAATTGCCTCCTTTAATATTCAATTAGCTCCACGCACTTAAAAAGGTAATATACCTTGCTTAATATAGTAATTCTTAATCACCACAATGCAAAAATTATTCACTCTACAGCCATCAATTACTAATGCCACAAAGGATTCCCATGGAGCCATGCACTATCCAACGATATTCCCAAACTGCCCCCATTTGATTATGTATCTTTCTCACAAAAACCAATAGGGAATAATCACTACTCTGCCGCTCCATAGAATTACCAAAGAGGAAAATGTCTGGATCTTCAACTCTTGAAACCGTGACCCTAAACGGACCTAGACCCCACCAACACCAACACCATCACATCCCCGCCACCTCCTTCCCCTTCCTCCGCAGCTGTGCCCCCTACCTCCCCACAGTTGAGAAGACAGGGATACTTTGGGAAAAATAGCAAATGTGCTGAGAAAAAATAGAAAACCCTAAGACCTAACACGAGTTTATTAGAAAGTGTTCATTGCCAAAAAAAAGGGATGCAAATTGGTACAGTCCAAAAAATAACCTGTGAAAGTAAACAACGCGGCACTCCCAAGTGTGTCGCGTCACGACCACCCTTAAGATAAAGGTATTCCCTAGCCAATGTTGATGAGTAGGCACCAACCACAGCTAATAAATGCGCTTCACTAAAATATTTAGTTGGTGTTCTACCGAAACCTATGTCCTTAAGGAAAATGGGATGTTGTATAGCCACAACTTTACCAGGATTTCTATTAAAGATTCTTATCAAGAAGATTTAGTGAATAGAAGCAACTAAATTAAGAGCCTTCTATAACTGGTTAGTAACGACAAAGGTCATAAACAAAAGCATACAAGTTAGACCTACGTACAAACACCTACTTACTCATTTCAAGAACAACTCAAGTCGCTGAATTCAGGGAAATAGTTGTATTGAACTTAGTGAAAAGTTAGCAGTCAATCTAAGTTAAAAGGCCTGAATGAGAGAGAGCGGGTAAGTAACTCAATTTCTCAAGGAAAAAACAAGGGAGTAGAGTGGGACAATGGAGGGTAGTAAAGAGAGTAAAGAGTGGGTAGCTATTTCCCAACTCGACAAAACCTAAACTTTTCAATTTTGGCTGGACGGATGCGATCTCTCTAGTTTCACTGCTGAGGTCAAACTAAAAATTCCGCATAAAGATACTTCAAAAGTCTTGTCTAATGTTAATTGAACATCTAAGAAAAGGTTGATGTGTATCCTATTAAAGTTACAATATCACTTATCTAAGAGGCTTTTGAATTTCTTCCCTTTCTTTGCTTATTCCAAGGCAAGGGCTACTTTTGGGCCCAACCTTGCATAGTATATATCAGACACCCACTGGTCATAGCCTCACAGGTATCAATCAAGTAATTAAAGGCATTGTTAGTGGGGTGTTTAACATAATAAGTCCAGCTAGGGATGGAAAGGATTCGAAGTTTGGCAGGCCGAGATTTGTAGAACTATAAACAAAAAAATTTAACTAAAAAATACCGACTTGTATATATGAAGTCGTATGTCAATTTTATCATTTACATATCTCCAATCTCTAAAATGTCAAAATACAAAATGAACCAAAAAAAAAAACCCGCAGTGGAGCTATAAGATCATGCAAATCAAAGTTGAGCCTGACGGTCTTTTAAAACATAGAATTCATCTATAATAGAGCCAGAATCAAAAGTATCCACAATCTCTCTTTCAATGTAGACAACCATGCAATCTGCTAGAAATTCATTCTCCATCTTATTGCAGAGATAACTTTTAACAATTTTCATAACTGAGAATGCTCTCTCTATAGTGGCAGTAGAGACGGAAAGAGTCAAAACAAGACGATCTGACTTGCTTGTTTCCTTTAGTCTCTGGCATAATTCAGCAATTGTAGACAAATCTTGTAGCTTTGGATGTCGAGGCACATCAAGCTCATAATGTTGTAACTGATATTCTAAAATAACTCTCTCTTGTTCAGTGAAAACCCATGGATAGAGTACTTCTCTACAAGCTTGCAAATGTCTTCAATTTTAAATGACTTGTACTCATCCCTTGGGTCCAAAGCTGAACTGAAAAAAATGAACTCAACAGTTTGCTTGCTATATTTGGAATCTAGTTCTTGTAACTGAGAGTTTATTTGAGCAGTAAATATATCTACTCGATAATAATGCTCAAGAGTTATGTTATCCCATTTATATAGCGACCGAGCTGGACATCAACCCACAATATATTGGCTACTTAAATCTGGCATATCATATTTATACTTTCTATAAAACGATTTCACATTCTCAAGAGAATTCTCCCAGCCTTCGTGCCTCAATCTTTGAATACGGCTTTTGTTATTGAAACTAAATACGCAGCATGCAAGATATCTTGTCTTTTTTGCTACAAAACTAGACAAAGAGCATTTGTGAATCCCATGACTTCCTTCACTAGAAGCAAAACAAATACGAATTCAAAGAATGTGATGGTTTCATAATGAATATTAGCATCCCCATGCAAACGCCAATTTGAGCCTTCTTCATTGATTTTTGCAAAAACTAAACAAGTTACATTATATATCCTCAACAAGCTACAAACAGAGGTTAAATGAGAGCTCCATCGAGTATCTCCAGCTCTTAACAAACTAACAAGTTAATTAGCTTCTCCATCAGTTTCAAGCTCATCAATATCTAGGAAGCAAGCAATTTCATCTAGTTTGATAGATTGGAATTCACTATTATGCTTGCAAGAACCACCAAGAAATTTAACACTACTTAACTTTTTAAAAAAATTGGTGAACTGGTCTTGATGTTACGGCCAATGCCAATTGTAGTCCATGAGTAGAGCAATGCACATAATATGCGAATGAACAATCTCTAATAACAAGTGTTTGTAATCCATTGCATTCACCACGCATATTGCTAGCACCATCATAACCTTACCCTAGCATATTTTGAATATTGAGACCGTAGCGTGAAAGGACACTTGATAATTCTCTTTTCAAAGTAGTTGCAACTGTGTCTTCAACTCATACAACATCAAGAAAACGTTCATGTATGAAACCACCTTTGTCAACATATCATAAATAAGAGCCATTTTATCTCTCTTAGCTACATCCCTCGCTTCATCAATAAGAATATAAAATTTTGTTGTACCTAATTCCCCACATATCTTGAGGCAATAATGTGTAAGATTTCCTTCTGAATCTTTAGTGAGGGGCATTTTCTAATAGACAATTGCCAACTTTCTCATTGTATGTTCCCAAGATCTTTAGAAACTCAATAAAATTTCCCCGATTTCTTGAACTTAGGCCCTCATCGTGGCCCCTAAAAGCACAAGCTTGAAATGACAACCATCTGACAACATCAATTGAAGCCGCAAACCATTGTTCATAACTTCTTCTGAAGTTTGTCTCAAAGTTACTTTGTCAACATGTCCCGACATATTCTTCAAACCCACAAAACAAGTTAATGCAAAGTTATGTGGTGAAGAAAGATCTTCTCCCATGTGAGGAAGGATCTTCATCAACAAGAACACAAGTCAATGCAAAGTTACTAGGAAAAACGTTTTACTCTTGCTCTATTTCTAGCACAAAAAATTGAGAATAGCTGACGTATGTTTTACGTGAATTAGCAAGTTCTTCTCTGCAACCGCTTGGTTCATGTAATCCAAAAACTTTGTTACGGATGTGACATAGATTGGCTATTGTAGGCTTAGTTAGCATGCAAAAATGCTTTTAGGCAGCCCAGAAAGTAGTCACAACATAACTACTCTCTCCTAGCATAAATTTCCTAACAAACTCCTATGCTTTTATTTTTGGTACTAATCAATCTAAGAATTTCTTATTTACTCATGCAGATTGAGATTCGCATGAACCTTGTTATACAGATTTCATAAGCAGATATTGGAAGAGAAGTTAGCACAAAAAAGCTCTCCATCAAACCATCCAAATAGAAAGTGTCCCACTTTGCCAACTTTTGATGTGGTATTCCAGATCCATAGGGTAGATTCTAGTCATTGTGGGGATGCATTTCAACAACCAAGCTTGGCTTAATCACATGTTATAAACTATTAGAAAACCCATAAACTTGAAGGTGCAGTCTATCTTTTTCAAGCAAGAACCTGTCATTAATATATCTAGTAAGAAGCTAACACCAAAACAATTCCTAAACATATACCACTAATACTGACATTTCTATCTCGAAAGTAGAATGAAGTGGGTTAGGCCCATCTACCCCATTGTTATTAGCTAGGAGCCTTTCAGAACGTTGTAATGGAAGAAGAAGATGATGAAGATGACCTACATCTTAAGATTTTCAAAGATTGATGAGCTATTTACCAGGAAAGGTTACCATTTCCCAAAACAGTTGGTTTCTTGTCTCACTTATATTTTAGATTCAGTGATGTTGATCTGCTCCAAGTGTGGTGGTATGGTACAAATGTTTTTGTGGTCAGCTAACTGTATGAATACCAGAGAGCATATTCTGCGGTTTAAAATTGTCATGCAGTAAAGAGTTTACGAAGGTGATTCTATCAGCACATATTTCTTGGAAGTAGAGATACCCGTGGTCATTTGAGAATGCAAAATTAAGGATCTTGAATTCCCTTACCAGGAGTAATGGTGCTATTAGTCAACATTGCGCCAACCTAGATGCATGTTTACTACCGGAGATGTCCATTTTCACTGCTTCTATCATTGCGTCCCGCCATATCTTTATTTATGCAATCACTCTGCTATAGATAAAACCCAAATGAAATGGGAATACCGCATTAGATTATTACCTTGCGCAACAACGTACTGGAAATGGAAATTTCATTCTAAAAAGGAATTCTTCTACTAGTGGAATACATATCTATGGTTTAAGACGAAGCAATGTTTAAAATTCCCACATGATAAAAAGATTATTCTATAAAGGAGAACAGTTCCTATGTTATGGAAGGTCATTTGCATTTATGACTAATTATGAGGATTATTATGCTATACTCCCGAGGGGAATATGTTCTTGGGAATGATTTCGTTCTTCAGCTTTGATGTGTTGAGAATATCTGTTGAGACCGGAGATCTCCAGACACGCCACAAATGGAGAGTAGGACTGATGCCATGACTACCACATAAACATGACTTCATCATTGCGTATCTTTTCAAAAGACCATATTGTCCTACATATTTAAACATAAGCACGTATATACGCGAAGAATAGTTTCAACTTGAAAAGATACTAATTGGCACCAAGTCTCACTCCTCTAAAAGAAAGAGCTCAATTCTGTAATTGGCTCCTCCTTTATTGCTCTCTATTATCTCGTTCAGAGGTTTCCTCTTATTTCTATTGGGAAAAAAATGTTGCACAACCAAAATCAAAAGAAAATAATATACAGACGCATAGATATGTCTTGTGAAATTGGTAAACTCTTCTTGTATAGACTCAATTCAGTTTGTGTATAATATCCATATTATATTATGATGCAATTTCCCTTCTTGATAAATTCTCAACTCTAAATTTTTTTTGGTGCCTATTAGCCATATCCACATGCAATGTGTGTTGTGCATTTGTTTCAACATTTTAGGAGCTCTATTTTATCCGCATGTATAGTGTTTGCAAGGTCCTTTTGCCTTCTATCCGAAAGTTTAGTTTCCTTGGTGATAACGACTATAACAATGTGTTAGTTTGGTAAACAAAAACAAAAAAATTACCTTATTAGCAGTTAACTGTGAAACTTGCAGTAACTGCTGGGAGAGGTAAACGGAAGAATGTTGACTGAACCTGCAAACGGATCCAGCTTACCCGTTGCAGCACTTCTAGTCAGCTCGACACCAAATGCTAGTGTTAAAGGAAATGTGTCATCCAACTTTCCCCTAGTCATCTGAAAGCACAGGAATATCATACCAGGTTCCTTTTCCTCAGCTCGAGCTCCTCTTTCTACTGACGTATGAACTTGGTGACAACAGAGGATCCTTGTAGCGCAAGCTATTCAGAGGTGCCACGTGAAAACCAGGCTGTTGAGTACTGACGGGGTTTAGTACTCTAGTTCGTTACTAACTTCATTTACTTCCATGATGATGAGAAGACCTGAAATCCAATTCACAGCAAACCCACTGTATCAAAATTTCGGAGAGCAGTCAGTGGAATGTGATAGTTTTTAAGTATGAATGATTTTCAACTCACTACCATACTGCATCAAATTGAATTCATTTCAGAAAATGGTTGCAGTCATGACTAGGAAGGTATGAAGTTTAGCAATGCACTCTTCTCACCCTAAATTCTGCACGACGTACATGGACCATAAAACAGAAAGAAAAAAATCAACCCACAAGGGACTAAATTTACCTGTTAGAACACTATATACAACGGAAAATGTAAATGGATAATGTGATATGACTAAATGCAACTAGATGCAAAGTACAACCATACATGACGATAAATACCACCATGCACTTGTATTTGACAACTCTATAAGTGAGCTAACTTGATCAAGCTTCATCCCTTGGCTTTCATACATTTCCAATATGCATTGGAAAGAGGAGAGAAAACATGAAACATGCTCGAATCCTACAATTCGGACCATTACGTCATACACAAGGAACTTTCAGTAAATTAAATGGTTAAAGGGGGCTAATTGTTGGATTACTTGATAAAAGAACAGAGAAGAAGATGCAATACAAGAATTAGGAGGCATGTAAACTTTTACAGGGCGAATTAGAAACAATTTAACACACATTGGCCAAAGCAAAATTCTTATAAGTTGAGCACCATCTGAGTCCACTATGCACTAAAGGTAAGAACGTTATTCTTAGCCAGGACCCAAAGAACAATGCTACGAACACAGACGTTACGGACACAGATCCGAACACAGATGAATCTGGCACCGTCGGATGCACGTGGGACCCTTAAATTATCAAGGGCCCCACATGCATCCGACGGATCCAGACACATCTGTGTCCAGATCTGTGTACACAGACTTTCTCGGACCGACAGTAAGGCAAGAATATTACTCCTATTCTATATCCAAAAAATGATAGAACTCTATCATGTTAAGAATCTCTCAGTACCTTGGTCGTAAGACTCCAAACTAATTCATGCCATTTGGTGATTTTCTTTTACTATGTAGCTAAGATCCCCTTGGACTATGTTCTTGTTATTACAATCCATTAGATTTGACAAGAACAAAACGTATGGTTGTACTTTCATTTATTGAGACAAAGACATTGATTACATGCACCAGCATGCAACATACAAAAATGGCAAACTAGTGGATATATAATTGTTTCACTATAAAACACAACAGAGACTCAAACCAAGAGTTGCTTTTTGGATTACATTCCAAAGAAGTAATTGGTTTGGGGCCATTGACAGGAGTTCTATGTTGCCTTCTTCCTCAGAACTAATAAACAACTAACAAATCTGCCTTTTGCTCCGTTGCTCTATCTGGCAAGGGATAAGGATGAAAAGGAGTTCTCCAAGAGGAAATGGCATAAGATTCGACATCGACCTGATTGAAATCCATGTTACATGGACTAAGTGCGAGAATCAGCCGCTCTAAAATTTATTGATAGGATATTGGAATATGTATCCAAAAGTAGGATATCAGTATAAGTACATCCTGTACACTTAATTGTAGGCATATTATATCTTATTCTTAGATAACATGGTTCGCATTAGTTTGAAAGGGACTTGAAATCAAGGCTCAAGGAAACAACAGTATGAGCATTATTTCTCTTTTAGGCAATCCGAGCTCTTTTTTCTTCAAATCATCAAACTTAGAGGCTCTAACTCCCTGTTAGTTTGGCTGAACTAAGAGATTAATAGCACTATTCTCCATGTATTGAATACCCCGTGTTTTGTAGGATTTTGTATTTTCAACAGATACATAATGATGAAATCAAAAGTTACAGCTTAACCACTACATGGGTTCTCTTAAATTGAATAGGGGAGTCAGATACATCCTACCCCCATAAGTCATGTCACATGAGTCGGGCATAGGTGTTTTACGGAAGGAGCAAGATCCCATCTAGTCCACTTGATGGACTGGACAGTCAAGTTTAGGTCGTTTGTGGTTCTGTTATGAGCCCACTTCGATGATCAAAGTTTTAGAGCTCACCAAGAACATCAAGCACACCAAGAATCATGTTGATCGGCTATCAGTTGATATAACTCCGGAACAGGTTTATCTAGAGAAAAATAAGTCTGCAACACTGAAAAAAAACATAAGGTTACAACAGTGAATCTGAAATACTTTTATAGAAACATAAGTGTGTTTTGCGATACTAGCAACTGCAATACGATCAACGTGATTTTTTACGTACTTGGTGTTCTCAAGGAGTTCTAAAAACAGTTTTGATCATTAAAATGACTAAAAATGGCCCACAAAAGGCAAAAACTGAACCGTCCACTCCTGGAGAGGATCCAATTCCTTACGGAAAATAAAGAAGTCAGTGTACCTCGGACTTCATGGACTGCAGAGAATCCAATTCCTTACGAAAAATAGAGGAGTCTATGTACCTCGGACTGAAGCAAGTAAAAAATATGCCTACGAAAACCCTGCAAATAGGTACTTCAATTTTGTTCACCCTAGGGTGAACAAACCCTCATGGTAATGGGATCAATCCGGAAACCACTTTTATTATTCAAACCGTTTATTTTATACAGATCAATAGGTTAAGAGACTATAAAAATTTGACTCAATAGGATATAACTGCTTTAACAATCTAAAGTTTTTTCTTCAAAATTTTAGAACTTTTAGACCTAGGATTGGACTTCTAAATCAAGCACTGCTGAATTTTTACATTGCCTATTAACAAAAGAGTCTAATAATTAAGTAAATAACTCCAATCATCAAAATATATATTGAAATGGGTCTCACACAAAATAACTAGTCAAACACATTTTTGCAAGTCTAACAGGCTAGTCATCATTTTGCCTATTTGTATTTTGACTAGCTAAGCATTATAAGCCAAACAAATTTCATTAACCAGTCAATTAACCAATAAGAAGGTGGGCACATCATCAACTATCTCACCAGTATTGATTTGCCTTTCTTTGAAATTTTAATTACGCAAAATCTGTACTAATAGAAAGGGCCGGCCCTTTGTTTGTGTGAACATAATAAAACTCCCGGCACATTTTCACTTTCCAAAACAACCCTTATAAACTTTCTTCCATCCTAAT
>JABCMJ010050728.1:0-12388 GCA_014822125.1 Arbutus unedo | reverse complement strand
GAATGATGTGTAAAAATGATGTGCAAAAATGATGTGTATGTAGCACTATTGAACATATAATGGTTTGGTTTAGAAGCAAGCAATTAATTCTTTCTTAGCTGTCAAGTTGTGTGCATATATATATATATATATATATATATATAGTTTGTTTATAACCCTAGAATTCATCTTGGGTGGGCCACATTGAATCTGAGATTTTAAGTGAGAACAAATTTTTAAATTCCCTATTAAAATTAAGATATTCAACACTCATCAAATTAATTATGCAATTCGATAAGCAATATTTAAACTGAAAGAGTAGGGAAGAGAAAAATCAAACACAAAATATTTTATCATGATTCAGTAAGCAACTCATGGCCTACTCCACTCCTCGCCATGTCCTTCTTAGCACTACGTTCAATAATTGTTACCATTCATTTAGCTTTGGTGGTGCTAGACAATCTTTACAACAAGCAATTTATCCTATCACTTTGACTAATTTTAGCTCCGGAGGTAGTCACAGATAACCAGTGGCGGACCCAAGCAATAAATTTGGGAGTGGCATGGCATTGATTCTTTACTGTTCACTCGTGACTCGTCTCTCGTCTCTCGTCTCATCCCCATCTGCTTGTGTACATTATCGCTTTGTTAATTAACCTAAACAAGACAAAATTATTCAATGGTACAGAGGCACCACAATGTTGTGTCCAGGTTTAATTACACTACATATGGGCGTTGTACACATAAATACATAATAGAGAGAAGCAACTCGGAATACCTGTGATCGTGTTCCAAGAGCTCTTAATAACTCCTCCTAAACAAAATATATTTAGGTATTAGATTTTTTTCCGAAATTAGGGATGACACCAACCACCTCCTCCCACTTCACAGATCTGCCCCTGCAGATAACCCACCAAGTATTTTGTTATAGGAGCCAAGAAATTCTTGCAATAAATTCTTCCATAAGTTTTTGTTATAGGAGCAAAGAAATTTTTCCACTAATCTTGATTGATATTGCAATCCATGCTTGTTCTTCCCTTTCATCTTTATCGTCAACCATTTTCACATGTGAATACTTCATATTATATTCATAAAGTTGGAGTAATCAATTTGTAAATCTTCTGCCAATCACTTTAACTTTCATTTCAATTTCCATCAACTTGCATGACAATGATGTATCATACAAACTTATGTATTAAGAACTTTACTAATCAGTACCAAATACTGAAATACTAATTATGTTACCGTAACTTTAATTATTTTAAGAACCTTGGGACTAAGACCAGGTAAGATATGACATTAGCAGCAGGAGTTGAAAGCAAATTAAAATCTAATTCTAAGTTTATGGTTAATCTGAGTGAGTTGACTTCAAGTCAATGGGAAACAATTGCGAGCTTTCTCTTTATACATTAGTTTAGATAAATCCTTGAATGTTATTTTAACCAAATGAAGAGGACTTCAATTCAGGTGTAATTATCAAAGGTTACTAAAGATAATGAAAGAGATCATCTAAATCATGTACCCAGTCTATTCCTACTACCTCCCTGTTTATTGTGATTCTCTGAAGGCTTCGGATTTCCGAATGTCTAAATCTTTCGTAAAAAAAGTGCTAATTAAGAAGGCGTTTAATTTGCAAGTTTAATTATTTATTTTGAATTTAAATCTGGATATCCAAATGTTGACCCAAAAAATGCGATCAGCCCAAAAAGTACTTTTGAACTCTTAATATATATTATCTCAGTTGTATTTTACTTTCACACTTGTTTATTGCTTCCGTTATTCATTGCATGCTAATTCTATGTACATGCATACTCTGATCTAATACATAAATTATGACGTATGGGTAGAGTTATATACTGAGCCTCATAGCTCACGGCGTAATTTCTCTACCCCTAACATTTCATGTCAGGTACCGAAGACAGACAAGAGGAATCCGAACTTCTAATCATTAACAACATCAATTCGGAACAAGATCCAATAGCACCATGGTTTACATTGACTAGGTTCTAGTGTTCTGTAGTCCTATTTCAAAATTAACATAGTTCATTTTATTTCAATATTTTATAATTCAAACTCGTATTTTACTAATTATAAAATGAAAACTTTATTGTGTTTTTAGTTAATCTCTTTTAAGTAATGTTTTCGAAAACCAGGGTTTTACACATTGCTTGGTTCGACACGTAGTGGATGATCAATGTCCCTTCGACTGAGTAATCATTTTACTTTGGAAGACAAACGTCGGTGCAACCTTCAATACCAACGGTAAAACAACAAATCTGTTATAAGAGAATTGTGATTCAACAGAGTGATTCCGCAGGTCTCAATTTGACATTATAACGTATATGTTTCGTATTTTTAGTACCGAAATTTGTTTTTCTGTTACTGTTCGCAATTTTTAATTTTGATGTATATTAAAAATTGTTCGTTTGAATTGATTCATCGCTCATGGCCATAGACTTGGTTCTTCTTATTTGATTATCTTTATATGATTTAGAAGGACTTCGATGCAGCGATGCGTATGTTTTAATGAGTGTAACACGAGGACAAATCCCAAATCTTATTTGAACTAGAGGTACTCTTTTCTTGAACAACCGAATTGAGTAAAACACTCAGTTTTTATTAATCAATTAATAACTACTTAGCCCTTAGGCCTACAAAATAATTTATAAGGAAGTAGAACCCTATACCAACTAAGAAATGAAATAACAAAAGATTTAGCTTTACTAATCTAGCCTAAATAAAAGAAATTAGAAAAATTACTAAAACGAAAATTTTTGATTTGATTATGAAATCAAATACTAGAAAGAAATATAAGGTTGCCAGAACAAATGGCGACTAAAATGAAAATTTTTACTAAAAGTTATAAGGAAAGCAAATCTTCCTTAAAATGGCAAATTTACTGATTCGGAGACCTAAACGAAGGAATTAGGCTGAACTCCACTAGGGTCCATGACCTAAAGATCAATGGATCTTGGTCAGAAAGACGTTTTGCTTCAACCATAAGAGCCACAAGTTAATCTGCCACTGATTCGTCTGATCTATGACCAATTCAAGTGTTCCAAAAATATGGACGCCATCCGCTCGGCATCATCCTCCCCAGCTTGAAAAGATTTCGCCCTCGAAGTAGAAGCATCAAAAGATGAGTTATCCTCTTCCATCTCTGACCATGCTAAAAAATTGGCAACCTCCCCACCTGGTGGTTTGGTTACTATATATTTTAATGGTAAAATGTTAATCTTGTTGCCACCAAATATTAGGCTGTAATTATTGGTGCCACCATCATGATTAACTTTTTGGACATATTGTCAGGGTCTCTCCAACAGAAGATGGCAAGCATCCATAACAACAAATTCACATCAGATCTTAGCATTATATTTTGCACCAATTGAGAAAGACACTAAACAACGTTTTGAAACTTTTACCTCATTGCCCTTTTTCAGGCAAGCCAACTTGTAAGGACTCGGGTGTGGTTCTGTCATCAGATTCAATTTCTACATTGCCTCCTCAGAAGTTACGTTCTCACAGCTCTCTGAATCAATCACAAAGCGGCAAACTTTGCCCCAAATGGTGCAGGTTAACTGGAAAATATTGTTGTGTAACCAAGACTCCCCATCATCGCCTCAAAGGGCATAACAAGCTCTATGAACTACTAGCAACGGACCCTGATCCCCAACCACATCCTCCTCGTCAATAACCTGTTCGTCGATATCGTTGTATGCGGGCTCGTGATCATACCCCGCTGTCTCCTCCTGGAAGTCTTCTATGTCTAGGAACAAGGTCTTTCTAGGATGATCGACATTTCGGCAATCAGCAACAGGGTGTCCCGACTCACCGCACTTAAAGAACTTAAAGCTAGAAAATGATAGTTTGGGTGCTGCAACTGTGATGCGTAGAGAACCCCCTGTGCGGTTTGTCGGAACAGTGGTCGTTGATGTTCGAGCAGTACTATTCCAACTAGTCACTGTCACCTCCTACTAAATCGACGCTCTAGTGTTATGGCTCTCTAGTGGGCATCTGAAACTGAGAATAAATCGTACATGTCTAACTCATCCTTAATCTGTTGCCGTAGCCTGCCAACAAATCGAGAAATCTGTTGTTCTTCCGTCTCTGTAAGGTCGATCCTGGCCACGAGTTGGTAAAACTCGTTGGTGTAATCGTCAACCGAATGTGTGCCCTGTTGGAGATTTTGTAGCTGCTGGTACGTTAGCCGCGAATAATTATGAGGTAGGAATGCGACGCGCATCTTCTTCTTCAACTTAGCCCAATCCCTGATTTTCTCCTTGCCCTGTCTCTGCATGGTAATCTTGAGTTGTTGCCACCAAGAAGAGTCCCTTCCCTAAAACCTGGTAGCTACTAGAGGCACCTTCTTGTCCTTTGGAACCTCTTTGAATTCTAAAATCTCTTCGATGTCATTAAGCCAATCAAGAAACTCTTTTGGCGTCAGACCTCCCTGAAATTCAGGCAAATCAATCTTCAAGCCTGACTCCCAATAATGAGAATCGCAGTTGCTAACCACGATATCTTGAGCCTGTCTCCTTGGCTGGCAAACTTCAGCAAAAGGATTAGAGCCATCAACATCTGAACCCTCAAACTCCTCCTGAGCGATAGGGTCGTGCGGACGCCGGTGAGGTTGGCTAGCAACTTCCAAAGCCTCGAGGCGTTGTAAGACAACTCCAAGCATCTGCTCTAGTCGAGCGTAGCCCTCCCCTGTTTGAACTTCTCGGTTACCATCATCGTATTCATAAATTTCGTCAACAGTAGCAATTCTAGGTCCACGTCCTTGACCTCCTGCACGTTCTTCGGCCATAGTCAGGATTGAAACTTAATTCTGATACCAACTGATGCAGCAAAACGCATGTTTTAATGAGTGTAACAACAGGATAATTTCAAACCTTATTTGAACTAAAGGTACTCCCTCATTGAACAAATGAATGAAGTAAAATATTTAGTTTTTATTAATCAATTAACAACTACTTAGCCCTTAGGTTTATAAAATAATTTATAGGGAAGTAGAACCCTACACCAATTAGGAAATGAAATAACAAAATATTTAAACTTGCTAATCTAGTCTAAATAAAAGAAATTACGAAAATTACTAAAACGAAAAATTCTGATTTGATTAGGAAATCAAATACTAGAAAGAAATATAAGGTTGCCAAAACAAAAGGCGATTAAAACAGAAATTCCTACTAAAAATTATAAGGAAAGCAAATCTTTCCTAAAAAGGCAAATTTGGTGATTCGAAGGCCTAAACGAGAAAATTAGGCCGAAATTCACTGGGGCCCATGATCTAAAGATGAATGGGTCTTGATCAGAATGATGTTTTGCTTCAATCATAAGACCCACGAGTCAATTTGCCACTGATCTGTTTGGTCCATGAATAATTCAAGCATTCCAAAAATGTGGACACCACCCGCTTGGCATCAACTTCTCTATAGGGTGTCTCTTGTGTAAATGAAAAAAATTTAATGATCCATATTATTTGAAATGGAAGGGGAAATTTTTAAGTTTTGAAGGAGATAGAGAGTGGGGTTCAGAATGGCGCGGAGGCCCAAGAGAAAGGTCAGGTGTTGAAGAGTGTAATAAGGGCAAAATTGTACAAGAAAGTCTTTTCCCATGTCTCTGATTTTTCTTTTAAAAAAATAATGTTAGAAATAAAAATGTTCCGGACACATTTCGCGTGTATACAATGATTTCAAATACATCTATGTCCAGAACGTCTATGTTCCTAGATGGACTAGGGGTACCTATTGTGCACCGTGTACAATATGTTATGTTACGTGCCAAAACAACGTCGTTTTGGCAAGCAAAAAATTGCCCAAAAATTTGGGCATTGTTCGAACAATTTCCAAACAATTTTTTACGTGCAAAAATGACGTCGTTTTTACGCGCAACACTATCTAAGATGCGCAATGTATAACAAGATCCCTCATTCCCTTCCTAACTCTTTCTTTCTTTAAAAAGTGTTACCATGTGTACTGTAATTTTTAGTTCTTAAGGGCCCATTTGGATGTGGTATAAGGAAAGAAAATAATTTTTTAAGGGGGTAAAAGAGCTTACGTGATACATTTGGCATGGTTTGCGAGGACAAAAATACAAAAAATAACTTTTCACTTCTTCAAAGATAATCCTTGTTATAGGAATAGACGGGTATAATTTTTAATCACCCCCCGCTCTGCTCAAAATTTATTCCCGAGTATTAGTCAAGAACAATACGCCTTCTTCCTTATTTCAACTATAAAACAATTTTATCTCTCATTTTATCTTCCATCTAAATTAAGTACTATTTTATCTTTCTTTTTTAATACTCCATCCAAATTATGTATTTTTTTATCTCTTTCTAAATATCACATCAATATTGACTAATTCTTCAAAAATCATACACTCTCTTATTTTATTCACTCCTAAGACCATTATCTCTAAAAAAATAATTCTCTATCCAATCATTAAAGTGGGCATTACCCTTGGAACCTACCATTGTGCGGTAATTATTTTGGCCAAGTCAAACTCAAATGTGATGATTTTTTGTCAGTTGATGTACGACAAAATAGAAGTCAAATTACCAAGCAAAATTACATACTGGACTAGGTTAACATGCCTCAACACGCCCACATTAAATAATCCCAGAAGCTAGGCATATCCTTCCTATTTCGTCGGACGTTCCAAATTTTATCTTAATTAGGTCACGTGATTGTAACTCTAATGTATTGAATTAACTCCAATGCATCACCATAAGGATGAGTTTATCCTAAAGTTTTTTTTTTTTTTTGCTAAATATAATTTTTCCATTTTTTCGTTTATCTCAAAAGAGAGAAATTGGAAAATTACAAAAATATAAAACGAAATTAAAAAAATTCAAATAAAATGATGCTACATACAATAATAGTAACAACTGTCATTTTTAATTTTTTAATTTTTGCAAATCTTTTGGGCTTTTGTTCATTCTTTTTTATCTTATAAATTCCTACAGTAACATTGGTGTGTTCGGTTGAGTATTTCTGAAACGATTTTTGAGAAAAAAAACTTTGAGATGTTTGGTGTAAGTGTTTTAGAAAAAATTTAGGAGTTAAATTTTTTTAACATTTTCGAGGTGTCTCTCTCTCTCTCTCTCTCTCTTCTTTTATAGAGAAATAATGTTGTTTGGAAAAAAAGTAAAAATATTTAAAAATTGTTTTCCAAACAAGTTCAGAAAAATATTTGGAAAACAAATATTAATTATGAAATTTGAACATGAATTTGATACAAATTAAAAACAATGACCAAAATGACAGTGACTTTTAATATCAATTAACCTTTCGGTTCGCTCTTTTCTAGATTTCAAGTTTCTAAATTTCATTGTTAAAAATCTCTCAGGTGTTATCAATTTTTGTAAAGTTAATTCATACAAAGATTTTACTCCAATTTTGCATGAACTTTTTGCGAGTGAACGGTAAAATTAGTCCTCAAAAAATTAGTCGAATTAAAGCGTAAATTGATCTGGACGAGTTGAATTATTAAAAATATAAGATTAAAAATAAATTAATTAATTAAACATAATTTGTTATAGACGCTAGTTTAGTGGCGATGATCAAGGTTGACATCCTTTTATTTACTTAAACAACATTGCATCTAAATTTCGCAGGATCCAGAAGCTTTAATTCAGATAAGTCAAAGCTGTGAAACATTTTCCTTTTGATTTCGCATTCTTTTTCAGTAAAAATTAATGACTCTACTTCTTATCTGTTTCTTCCCTTCCCCCACAGGAATTTCACTGTACAAATTTTGAAAATTTATTTGATAAATTGGTCAACTTCCAGTGCAGTGAAAAGACCGGAGTTACAGATAGCCAGTAGCACCTTTTGGCATGGACTTTTAAGAGCCGAAGATTCTTCAAGAGTTTTGATAATTGAAAAAATACCAGAAATATTAAAAAAAAAAAAAAAGGATTAGCTAGAACATTAATATAATGTTTGTTGACAGTTCATTTAGTTTCATTTACTAGAAGTATATGAAACCTAAATATATCCAATCAACTGAATTAGCTAATCCACACTATTTTAATAAATATGCATGTTTTCGTCGCACGAGTTCGTTGTTTAGACATTGTAGTTTCGTTGTTGAGTGGCGTTATCACTCGACAATTAATTACTCTAGTGCATTGATTGAACTTTGTTTCTTGCAGAAAATACTTATTTATTTTAGAAGAAATTTGAAATTCTCTAAATAATAGAACACGGGATGTGATCAGATAAACTATGCTTTCGAATCTCACCTTATATATATTCAATAGTTACAATATTTGCTCGCGTTTGATCTGTTTATAAACAAAGTTAATCACATGGAGTGTGTGCTTCATGGGTTGAAAAGCTCTCTGAATTTTTAAATTCCAATTCCAAAATACCAATTCCTAAGATCACGTATCTTATACAATGAAAAATCAAATAGAATCATCCTGATAAATTAAGAATATTCTTCTAGCCATAAGCTGTTCAAATTTTTATTACGCGCGCAAAGATTATTTCAGATTTTATTTTCATAGAACCCTATGTAATTAACCATCCTAAGATATTTCACAAATAATTTTCACATATTTTTTAACGGATTCTAATATCTTTATCTAATAGAGATCAAATTTTATCTAGTTTTCAGATTGCTTTCTTACTTTACTGTTATAATTGAAAGCTATTTTTTTGTTATCCTCCTCAAGCTTGGAGATGCTAGGTTGATCAGATATTATATTTTTCATGTCAACCCCTGATTATGTGTGTATTTTATTTTTAACATAATATCCATATCCTTTAAAGATTCGTTGATTGATTTTTTCATATACAAACGCATGAGATACTTGATGACAAAATTACTCGATTGTCTTGTCCTTTTTACAATAAAAATTCTCATTATATCAGTATTTAAGATCACATATCTTCTGCAATAAGGGATCGTATAAAATCATCTTTAAAGAATTAAGGAGTAATAAGTTTCTTATTTCATTTTTCTAATAAGAGAAAATTCTCGTACTTGTACAGTTGCCTACGTACATGCATCATATATTCTTATATTTTGGAGCCATGCTTGATTCTTTGGCCTAACTGTGTAGATATATTTTCCTGTAAAATGAGTAATTTATTTGTTTGTAATTTATATTAAATACTAATTAACTATGTATACAACACACATATTTTTTTTAAAAACTTTATTAGTTTTGCTTCTTGTTTTTAGTTGGAGAACTTGCTTTTATAGACTATCCAATTTCAGCTTTCTCCTCCTCTCGTACAGGACTACAATAGGGTACTAGCAGAAAAAATAAAAATAAAAATCATACAGAAATCAACATCAGAAGTTACTATTCTTCTACCTAGCTGATTTGCACAAACTCTTTCATAAAATTAAATTAGATGGTAAATACATCGTTATTTATCAATATCAATGAATTATTAAAGTAAATACATTTAGATTATTAATTCTTTATCATATGTATTTCTTAACTTTTAAAATTAAACAATTTTCATGTGCGCTGTTGTGCATGCATGGCATATGTATTCTCGGACCTTTTGTTTTATATTTTGAACTAATGCATGATTGGTATCAAAATGTGTTGTGGGTAAGAAAAAACGCAAGAAATTCAAAGTAGAAAAAGAACAATGAAAAATGAAAGGAAAAAATATTTTTATTGCTTGGACTTTTTTTTTTTCCAATTCGCATCACTTCCCTTGAAAATGTAATTCTAGTTACCCATTGGAAAAAAATAATTTAGTTTCAGTTACCCATTTGAAAATGAAAAATTAATTTCATTCTCAATTCACTTCCTATCTCTTTCTTTAAATAAGTTTTAAATCCAAACATGAAGCACAAACATTTGCATCCCAGAAATTGTGGAGGAACTTTTAATAGAATTCGATCAATAAAAAAGGCTACAATTTTTACAAATTTAACGGGCTGGTGTCACTTCCACAGCCTCTATGTCCATCATGATAAGTATACTTAAGGGAGCAACATACCACACACTGCGCATAATCCGATTATCTTGGCTAATTTCGATTACTGGTTGTATTTACTGTAATTTTTTTTATTTTAATATTATTTACTCAATTTTTTCTTTTCTTTTCTTGAAAGATAATAAATATAGAACTACTGTACTTCTGGTATGAGCCATTTGCGACTTCTCATATGACCATGAGTTGTGGGAATCCCGACATTGGGTGGGAAGATAACGGCGATAACAGCGGAACGTCGAAGATACTATTCCCATTCCCGTTTTGATCCCACAAGGCCGTCCAACTTGAAGGCGTCAACGGGGAACAGACATACGGATCAGATTCAGTCAGCTTCTCCTTCTTCAACTGCTTTTCTTCAATTTTATCCTCAATTTCTCTCTCCCTCTTCCTACCATCGTCCACGGCGGCGACCACCACTCTCTCGCGCCATTTTCCGGCTTCGAGAGGGAAGTTGAGAATCGCCTTACTACCTCGCATCTTGAACGCTGCTCTGTCGTAAGCCTTCGCAGCATCCATTGCAGTGTCGAAAGTCCCCAGCCAAACCCTAGATCCTCGGCGCTTCGGATCTCGGATCTCGGCCGCGAACTTCCCCCACGGACGCCGCCGGACGCCTCTGTAGTGCTGCTGCTGCTGCTTCTCCTCGGCACTCGAAGTTTTCTGTCCAAAAATTGATTTCTCCGGCTGGCCGAAATCCAGCAGCTCGAATTTCTTCACTGCAGGCAGATCGACTTTCAACGACGGCCTACGGTTTGGTTTACTGCTAGAATTCGCTGGTGTTGGCGTCGTGAGATCGATTGTTTGAGATTTTGTTTCAAACTCGAAGAAATCGGTTTGGTTCTGATCGAATGTGATCGAATTAGGGAAGGAAATAAAGAGCTCCGAGTTGTTAACTTCATTTAGGCTTAGGTACTCGGGAATTACAACTGGAGAGTCACAGTTACTCCAGTTGTTTGGAGACAGAGAATCAAGTTCAGAACTCGAAAGGTCACTGAGATCTGTTAAGAAGCTGTTCCCAACAGGAGAGAACTCGCCGAATAAATGGAGCCTGATCAGCTCAAGGGCTGAAACCTCCTCTGCTGTCGCCATTTCTGGAATCGGGCAGTTAATCTATATGAGTAGTATAAATGCAAACTTTTGGAACTTTTGATCAAAAAAAGAAAGCTGTTTCAGACAATCTTCTGCCAAATTGTTCACGTTCCGTTGGCTTTCTAGCAAACGAGTGAACTCCTTGGTGATATATAGAAAGAGAGAGACTTGAAGAAATCTAGAGAGAGAGAGAGAGAGAGAGGGATGGGAGGTAGGATGAGTGGAATAAAGAGTGGAAAGGTTTATATAGAGATTAGAGAGAAAGGAAACGGCTACCCCAAACGCGACCTTCGGATGCTGGTTCTACGGTACTAGACACGAAGTTTCTTCGTCCTTCCGGGAATCCTGATCGTTGGATCCACATCAAGATTTGAAATGGGAAGCCAAGGATGAAATCGCACGGCTATGATTTAAAGTAAGTTAACCCTTCCACGTTATAGTTTTCGATTGTGTTGTTCAGGTGGTTTATACTGGATTATACGAATATTTATTGATAAAAACATAATTAAGAATAAAGTAATCGCCAAGGAAGAAAGACGGCATTAAATTATAAAATCGAGATATGAATTAAGATTCTGGGATTTAACTTATTGCCATCACCGAGCACACAGATACAATAGGTACCTTTTTGTTGTTTGTTTTGTTAAAAGGAATGTATTTTCATGAGATATATATATTAAATTAATAACACTTTGATTACTAATATCACGTCTATGTTATTTTATAGGCCAAAATACACTGACCTCCCTTTTAAGTTTGTATTTTTAAAATCATTATATTTTTTCATTAATTTTAGAAAATACAATCACTTTTTCTATTTTTAAAATCATTACTTTTTCTATTTTTAAAATTATTAGACTATTATCTCATTTCGTTAAGTTTCTATTAATACCATTAGTTTTAGTTTTAAAAGACTAAAATATCCTTGTTAAGATATCCTTGTTAAGATGCCTCCTTTTAAAATTTTTTTACCTTTTTTAATATATCTAACTTATTTATTTGTGTATTCAAATATATATTCTATAATTATATATACGAACGTATATAGTGTAAAATAATTTTTTTATTTAAAATTTTAAATATTTAAATAAAATTAAACTTAAGTTATATTTTTATCAAGTAAATAAATATAAATTTATCAATTAATACATATTGTTAATTTTTTATATATATTTTACCTAATAAAAATATATATTTTTAGTCTATCTTTATTAGAAAAACATTATGACTTTTAATTTAATTTTTAATTTTTAAATTTTTTCTATTCGAGCTTTAAATACTTTAATTTATAACTTAACGCATGTTATTAAGTTTACCTAATATATATATATATATATATATATATATAT
>JABCMJ010050709.1:0-14767 GCA_014822125.1 Arbutus unedo | reverse complement strand
TCCCCATCATATTGCTAAAATACATTACGATGCAAAATCTTTTGACATTAGATCCGTTACAAGACTATTCCTGCAGAGATCTCGCCCCCAAAATGATGTACTATTGCAGACTTGGGAGGACTTATAATATATATTGGGTCAAGTGGGGTCACTTGACCCCACCGTAAAATACCTCACAATTTTTTATTCTATTTTTTGTAATTTGCCTCGCATCAAACATAAAAACGTAAGTGTGTTGCCCCACATCAAAACATAAAAACATAATTTGCCCCACATTAAAATTATGCTATTGCCCCAAAAAATTTAGTTAAGGTATACAAATTGTTCCAAGATTTCACCTAATATATAAAAATTACATCCTAATATTTTACCCAGTGTAATATTGGGGGGTAATTTTACCCCTCCAAGATTTCACCCCAATATTCAAATGAAAAATAAATACTTTTAGCCCGCAATTGGAAGGGGTTGAATGAAAATACGGTGGTTTGAGTTTATCGGAATGAAAGCTAGAAAGAACGAGAACTTTTCAAATGAAAGAAATATTTTTTTTTTTCTAAATCATTAAATAGATACTCCGAGAAAAAATTCTATTAACAACTTCCAGCTCGTTTTTTACTCATAAAAATGAGTTTGAGTTGAATGCATCCAGCCAAAATCTTTTTCATGTTCAACAAAACATATTGTAACGCAATCACTCACTCATATGCTTCTCTTTTTCTCTATCCATCTCTCTTTAAAAGCCAAACCAAGCGATCACTTATTTCTCCACCATTATCTATTTCCTTCCTTTCAGTGCACAAAAGAAATGGGCATACACATGAGCTTATACATGCATATTTTGTTCGTTTTGTCTTTCTCTATTTGCCTAACTCACACTACTTTCTCTCGTAGCTTGTCATCAACCGACCCATCAAATGGTTTTCCTTACTCTACCACTATATTTGATGTGTCATTTTCCGTTCAACGAACACTTGACGTCCTCTCTTCTCAACCTAGCACTGCAAACCTCAATCGCCGACAAGAACTTGGACCAACAACGAAGACACTAACAACTTTTCCTAGTTCTTCCATCTCTCTCTCACTACATCCCCGTTCTACTCTTGTCAAAACCCACCACAATGACTACGAATCCCTCACTCGCTCTCGCCTTGATCGCGATGTCGCAAGAGTCAACTCCATAGCAAAAAAACTAGGAGTTACCCCCATTGGCACCGTCCATCAGTCGAACATGACTTTTTCTTCAGGGGACGTTCAAGCGCCGGTGACTTCTGGCTTGAGCCAAGGCACCGGCGAATACTTTTCGCATCTTGGCATTGGAACACCCACAAATAACTATTATTTGGTGATTGACACTGGTAGCGACGTCAGCTGGCTCCAATGTCTACCCTGTTCTAAGTGCTACAATCAGTTAGACCCAATTTTTGACCCTTCCAAATCCTCCACTTACAATGCACTCAGTTGTGATTCAACCCAATGCCAAGCAATCTCGACTTGCCAATCTGGCTCTTGCCCTTACCAGGTCAATTACGGCGATGGATCCTCCACTACTGGCAATCTCGCCACTGAAACGTTGTCATTTGGAGACTCTAGCACGGTTCCTGGCATCGCAATTGGGTGCGGCCATGACAACGAAGGGTCGTTTGTGGCATCGGACGGTCTACTTGGGCTTGGCAGCGGCTCGCTATCGTTCCCCTCGCAATTCCAAGCAAACTCATTTTCTTACTGCCTCGTCGACAGGGACTCGAGCAGATCGTCAACTCTGGACTTCAACTCAGCCACACCTAATGACTCGGTCATTGCTCCCCTCCTTTCGAATTCCCAAACACAAACATACCGCTATGTGGGACTCACCGGGCTTAGTGTTGGGGGGCAACCTGTGTCCATCCCGCCATCAGCATTTGCCTTGGAAGAGAATGGTAGTGGTGGGGTCATTGTTGACTCGGGAACCACTGTGAGTTTTTTAAAGACTGAGGCATACAACCCGCTACGCGACGCTTTTGTGAGCATGACTCAAAACTTGCCGAGGGTGAGTGGGGTTTCTATCTTTGACACGTGTTACCATCTCTCATCGGTGAAAAATGTCAATGTCCCAACGCTATCATTTCAGTTTTCTAGAGGCCAATCACTAATGTTGCCAGTCAATAACTACTTGATACCAATTGACTCAAAAGGGACTACATGTTTTGCTTTTGCACCAACAGATGCATCACCGTCGATAATTGGTAACATACAACAACAGGGGATGCGTGTTAGTTATGATCTGGCCAATTCTCTCATTGGATTTAGTGTCAATAAATGTTAAAAACTTTGTGTTTATAAAAACAAGATACAAATAATAAGAAGCAAAATGTATAAAAGGCCTCTACTGGGCGAGTCATGTGTGGAATATTGATAATTGTTATGAAAGGAGACATACCCCATGGGTGGGTTTTTATGTAAGTGGGTGCCATTTTAAATTAAATACATATTGCCTTTTGCAAGTGTGGTTTTAACTTGTACGTCTTCTACCAAGGAACTGTATATTAAATGGACAGGACGGACCGGGCCGGGCCGTAGTTTTGGGACAAAGGCATGTCACATGCTCGGCCCGAGCAAGGTAGAACTAAGCTCAACCTAGAGACACATTTAATAACCAGGTCGAGTTAGGCATCACACAAAGTATGTTGGATACAAAAATAAATACGCCAGACATCATTTAATTTATGAGCTTATTTTTTATTTTTATAAAAATAGCGAATCAATTATGTAAAAAAAGAAAAGAAAAGCATTTTTTGCAACAAATAAAAAATATTAAAGACATTTTCATACTATTGTATAAAGAAAATAATAGAATGAGTATATTATGATAAATGAACTTGAGTGTTACATAAAATAAAAATATGTACTTTAATTTTAGAAAACACAAAGATATTCAGTTTAATTTTATCATAATCGAGAAAGTGGATCTGAAATTTTCCCAAAATAAAATGAAGAAAAAAAAAATCCCTAGAAAATTTGACCACCGGATACTTCAACGGCTCACGATTTCCGCTCGAAAATTGTAGCCTGTCGCATTGTAAGAGAATCATCTGACGTGGTAGAATCTCATTGGCTGTACTCCCAGAGTTCGTAACATTCGACCAAATTCCAATTTCATCTGACATTCCTCCACCATTGTTTAGGGTTCCCCTCTGTTCACCCTCCTCCCCATCATCCAGCCGGTCAAAACGCGTTCACCGGTCGGTGCGTTACCCCGATAGGACCCTTCAATTCGGCATATAGACCAACCGATCAAGTCGTGCGTTGGTCCATCCGAATTCCGATTCTCCAATCATGATCGAGCTGCAATCGGCTCAAACTTGAATTGTCAGGTAATTTATTAATGCAAAGATGAGTTCCTGAATTTCAGCGTTTTCGTTTGAAATTCACGCTGCGTGCTTATGAGGTTGAATTCCTTTTTCTTTTCTTGATTGAAGATTGAGCTGTAATCTGTTCAAGTTGGATATTTCAGGAACTTTTCTGGTTACTAAGACGAGTTTTTTGTTCTTTTGTTATCCGTTTTCTTGTGAAATTGGCGTTGCGTGCTTTTGTTGTTGATTCTTTGTTCTTTGCTTGATAGAAGACTGAGCTGTAATCGGTTCAAAGAATCAAAGTGGTCTTATCAGGTAATTTTCTGAAGTTCGCGTTGGCTACTTTAGTGTTGATTCTTTGTTATTGGCTTGATACATAGACTTGAAGGAGATAAGGAATTCGAGATAATGACGACAAGTCAAGGAGGTTCTTCGAGGAGAAGTATGTCGCTAACGAGCTCGGCTTCACATGCGAAGAAGAAAACTTCAGAGAACGGCGGCCTTGGCCCTGATGCAACACGAAAGTCTCTATCTGCCTCTCGTTCCCTGTATGTTCTCCCATATTGTTGGAGCTTCTCTAGGTTTTGTTTTGGACAATCTATGTCAATTTGCTCTTCTTTCTTTCTGGTTCATCAAGTATTAGTTCAAGCTTTTTTTTCTTTCTTGGTGTTATCACCAGGGAATCAGATTTCCACTTCAAAGGTGTGTTTTTTCTATATTTTCTCATCCATATCATGCTCTGAAACTCTGGTGTGTTTATACCTGTCTAGGAAGATAATGACTACTGTTGGAATAGCAACAGTAAACAATAAGATGCCTTGGCTAGGACTGACTCCGTGAGAATTAATGAGACTAATGACATTTGCTAAGAATCACCATCATAGTTTTCCCATTGCACTTGGCGAATCTGGAGTGGTATATTAAACCATCCATGTAATTCATAAATTTATAAACCAGAACATCGCAATAGTTATTGTCAGCTGGAATCCTATGTGCCTCCAAAGGCCCTGCCCTTAAGTTAATATGTCTGCCATTTATGGTTTGGTTTCACAAAACAGCTGATAAGTTGCCTTTAGGTGATTGGACAAAAAGGAGAGTTGCTGTTTAAAAGGGGAGTGCTAAATCATTTTCCTTTTCTGGATACCATAAACCATTCATGAAATAAAAGATGATTACGGATATGAGGTCCTATTTGGTGTTTACATGGTTTTTACATAAAGTGCTTTTCACTAAAGATGTTTATAAACAAGAGCATGGAGCAAAAAGAAAAGGGTTTTGTAGACAGGAGACTGCTGAATGATGGTTGTTCTGGATAGTTGCTGCATCTTGAGAAGAGTTCTCCTTTCTACTTTCTCCTTTCTGGGCAAGTACCACATCACTAAGAAATGATATTTAGCAACAAACTTGTAGAACTTCCTAGTGGAAGTTGTAGCGAATACACCTGAAAGCACTTAAAGGGGCACCAAAACACTTAAACGCGTTGCAGCACCAAATAAGACCTAAGTGAGGTCAGACAACTTGCTTTTCAGATGAGATATCGAATTAACAAAAACATTGGTAAGGTGATCTGCAAGCCACTCACGCCGCCACACCACAGAAACCAAGACAGACAAAAATTAATCTAAGTGAAATTTTAATTTTAATTAGAAGATTTTTTGTTTCCACTTGTACTGGACCAGGAGTCTAACTGGAGAGCGTACAGTGAGGCGATTGAGGCTGTCAAAAGCCCTGACCGTACCTGAAACTACAAGTGTCTATGAAGCTTGCCGCCGGATGGCTGCTCGTAGAGTTGATGCTTTGTTACTGACTGACTCAAATGCCTTACTTTGTGGAATCCTTACAGACAAGGTTTGACTTTAACACTTGGGTGCTATATTTTTCCTTGTAGTCTCGTTTCTAATTTGGTTGGTCTTGTCACTATTCTTTGGTTGAAGGATATTGCAACAAGAGTTATTGCTCGAGAGGTGAATCTTGAGGAGACACCTGTTTCCAAGGTTATGACTAAGAATCCAGTTTTTGTACTTTCTGACACTCTTGCCGTGGAAGCCTTGCAAAAAATGGTGCAAGGTTAGTATTAGTCAGAAAGTCCACTACATATGATTATCTAATCTACTTTCCTGAGTTTGCCCATTGAATATGGTATTGACATCTTGCCTCAGGAAACTTCAGGCATTTGCCTGTTGTGGAGAATGGAGAGGTCATTGCTTTACTTGATATAGCGAAGTGTTTGTATGATGCTATTGCACGGATGGAAAGGGCAGCTGAAAAGGGAAAAGCCATTGCAGCAGCTGTTGAAGGTGTTGAAAAACACTGGGGGGGATCCAATTCTGGTTCGTTGACATTCTGTAATCTAAATATTATCTTGCAGTTGTTCTTATTTCTCAGTTGAATAATGTCAGCTTACTTGTCTTTCTTATGGGACACGAGGCAATCGTTGAATTTGTTTAATTATGTTTTGGTTGATAAACAGGTCCTAATACATTCATAGAAACACTTCGAGAGCGGATGTTTAGGCCATCTTTGTCGACAATCATTTCTGAGAATTCAAAGTAGGTAATATCCTCTCTGTTATTTATCATTTGTTGAAGTGGTATAGTTTGAGGCTGTTGTTAAATCTTGCCAACACTGTGTTATACAAGTTCCTTTACCATTGCATTGTCAGGATTGTAACAGTCTCGCCAACTGACACTGTATTAGCTGCAACAAAGAAGATGCTTGAATGTCATATAAGCTCTGCTGTTGTGATAGTAGAAAACAAACCACGGGGAATTTTAACGTAAGCCTGCACTACATAAACTTGTTTTCTCAAATATGTTTTAGGCTCAAGAAAGCAATTAGGTATTTATTAAATATACATACGTAAAATGTGCATTCGAACTATCCTGTCAGGTCAAAAGATATCTTGATGCGGGTAATAGCACAAAATTTTCCTCCAGAGTCCACTCTAGTGGAGAAGGTGATTTGATCATTCTCATGGGAATTTGTTTTGGCTGTATCACTTCATAGTCTCTTTCCCAGCACTTTTATAAGTTCCATCTGAGAGCAATTAACACTGGTGTATGCTCTTCCTATGATGTAGTACTAGTATTTAGTTAGGGTTGAACTTGAGCATTGTGCTTTCGGATTTGATTCTAGGTGATGACTCCAAATCCGGAATGTGCAACAGTGGATACACCCATTGTTGATGCTCTTCATACCATGCATGATGGAAAATTTCTACACCTTCCTGTCACCGATAGAGGTAATTTATTGTCACACTCACTGCAAAAGACTATAAATATTGTTATCATTTTCCATTAGTACATGACGATTATGGATGGTCCATTACAGATGGAGTTGTTGTTGCTGTTGTGGATGTACTTCATATCACTCATGCTGCTGTAGCTACAGTAAGCCACATTTCTATCACCCATGACTAGTTAGGATTGATATTGTTCTTTAATTTATCTGAAGGTATAAGCATATTTTAAATCAGTGTCAGCACTCTCAGAAAGAGAGAGAACCTGTTTTAGCTTTTAATTATGGTGTACCATTGGTGGTTTCTTTTTGTACACCAAAAATAAATTGATAGGACCAGTCTATGAAGCATGAATGAATAGGAGATATGGATACAGAAAAGCCTGGAAAAATAAGACCCGGGTGTCTCTAGGATACACCTATTAGAAAGAATACTTTCTTATTTGGCAGTATTGTAGTACACATAAACTCAAGTAGGGGGAGAAGCTTGTTTAATATTTTACTGGAAACAGCTAAAGTTAAGAACTAGGTAATATTTTAGGAGTCTTGCCTCAATGTCATGTCTTAGTAATCAAAATTATATGACAGTGCAGACTTTAACTCTGCACTTTTTCTTTTTGCGCTCAAGTTTTATATGCAAAATGTTGTACGCAAGTTTACTGTCTTTTCATTCTCTCATTAATCATATCTATTTTGAAGTATGTGTACATATTCAGAAAAAATATTTAAAAGGATGATACTATATCGATCTCTCTAGTTTCTTCTTCTCCAAGTATTTGAACACTATTTTAATTTTATCCCTGACGTGTGCTCAAGTGCAATGCAAGAATGTCACTATCTCAAGTCGTACATGTGATCGCGAGTATCCGAAAAACTATACTTCAAAAGAAATAGTTTTGAATTGATGGTTACAGGCATGAAGTATTTGATACATGTCGGCAAGTCCCGTTGATTATTACTATCCAATATAGGTACAATCCCGTAAGAATATATGCAGTTGTTTGAACATGGCATGGCCTATGTGCTGGTTAGTCGATGATGTCATGATCCCTCGAAAACATTGGTTCAACTGTTGACAGTGTTGTCCCAATGCTAATTGAGAAGTCAGAACCACATAAATCCATAATTGGTTGGCAGAAATCATCAATTTGAGCAATAAATGCGTTTTGATATTCATTAGAAGTATTTGATATGTGCCGCATTTGTTATTGAAGTATCTGTCACCAGTATAAACTATGCAAGTAAGAGTCCTGTGCCGCAATCGTTGAACAAGTAAGAAGAGACTTCATTTTTTTCTCAACTTAGTACTCCCTGGAGGCAATAAAATAAAGGCTCCTCTCTTCATGGGATCATCCTTCAGCTGCAGAACTTTTTGTTCATGCCCTAAACTGTCATCTCTCTCTTATCTTTTGCTTGCCTTTTTGCTTACCCATAGCAGTCTCCATCATGTTCAGATGTCTGTATGTCGTATCCATGATCCATCTCTCCAGTTCAACTTTTGGATCATACTCAGGAATAAAATTCCTTGTCAGTCCTGCAGATCAGTAATGCAACTATTGTGTGCTTGTTATATTTCACAAAACTCATGGTACTAGAAATCCTTTTGCCTCATGCATGTAAATAGTTAATTATGTATGGTAATCAAACATTGAGGTATTCTAAGACATTATCCTAACTGTATTCGAGATTCCTAATCATCAGTCTGTGCATTTGTCAGGTGGGCAGCACTGCTGGGGTTACTAATGAGGCTGCAAGCACTATGATGCAAAACTTTTGGGATTCTGCCATGGCATTATCTCCTTTGGATGATGAGGAAGATACTCGAAGGTTGTAGACTCTCTCTTAATGTAATATGGCATCTTCCATTTTTCATGTTTATTTACTAACGTGCTATTCGTCACGCTTTCAGTGAGAATTCCTTGAAAATGGCTTCTGAAGGTGCTGAGACAGCAAGATCTCTTCCATATCCTTCATCAAGTCTGCCTACTACCTTTGCTTTCAAGATTCAGGATAGAAAAGGCCGAATGCATAGATTCATTTGTGGTATACCTTTTGTTCTACTCTTCACATTGCCAACCGTAGTAAACATGGGGTTTGGGGTCTTCTGTGTTGTGTCATGCATTCATCTCCGTAAAGTAACCCGATGTTTCCATCTAATTTGTCTGGATGAATCAACACTACTTGGAACCTTCAGGTGTTCCTGAGTTCTTTGTTTAAACCCTCTACTGATAGTATTAGTTAGAGCAACTGCAGTCCTTACCCAAACCCGCCCTTAAACTAGTGATAATAACTCAGAATTCTTCTCTGGTCTGGACTTAAATGCGTATCGAATTGATTTACACCATAGTTTACCTAAACCAAGGGAGACCCTTGTTCTCAATGGTCGTGTTCAGTCTCATTTATTTACGGAAATGTCATTCCCACCGTTGCCACCTCCATCCACCACCACAGGAACACCATTTCCTCCCTTTCCACTTGCCACCTCCACCATCTCATAAGACCAACAGTCTTAATTGCATACTTTCATGCACCGCCGCTGTCGTTGTCATGACAACACTGTGGCACCACCGTCGTGTCGTCATCGCACCAGGTTCGCACCACCACTGATGCTGAAACACCAATGTTCAGTATGGAAGAATAGGAGAAGGTGGTGGTCTCCAAATCTGAGCAAATTTAACATTCCCACTTGAGCAGTTCCTATCAAATTAAGCTTTTACTTAGAATTTCACGCAATTTGTTCAAATTTCATGGCGTGTTATTCGTCTTAACTTTCAGTAGCTATGTTTTATGAAAATATTTTGACTTATTGAAGTTCGTCTTTGCTGGTTGTGAGTTCAGATACACGGAGTTTGACAGAACTCATAACTGCAATTCTTCAGAGGGTGGGGGGTGACATTGACCGAAGCAATCTGCCTCAAATTTTGGTACTATCGGTATTATATGGTGAATTGCATCCTAGTAGTTTTCCTTGTGTTGACTTCTATGCTCATGGTTGACCTCATTTGCAGTACGAAGACGAAGACCATGACCAGGTCGTACTTGCATCTGATAGTGATCTTGCTGCAGCTGTCGACCATGCAAGATTAGCCGGTTGGAAGGTAAGACAACAGTCCTGTATCTGGTCTTTGTCTTATTTTATATAGGAAACTGAAGGCAAGTTATCCAGTTGGTGTAGATTCTTACAGCCTTAGGGCATGATGGACAGGGATTTTAAGAGGAAGGGAGCAGCTTCTCTCCAGTTCGGAGAGAAGACTGGACTTCGTCCATATTGCCATTCATTTATTTATAGGAAAAAGTTGGCAAAAAGATGATCATGTGATCAAAATTATTGAATCATTCTTATTTGGTTCAAGGATAATCTACACAGACACCCAAACAGTGACGGGGGCATTGTACAATCCAGGCGCACTACGAGCCCCATTTTGATGACCCAAAACATCCATTGAGCCAATCTAGATCATTCATGGAAAAAGCTATATCAATCTGATAGTCATATAAATCTTTAGGAAAAGTAGACGATAAATAATATTTTTACAGCTCGGATCATGAAAGTGGGTCGGTACTAGGTCCACGGGCCCAAAACAATGCCATCCTGTCCACATCCAGTCTCTGGACTGGAGACAAGCTTGGTTGTCGTTGTATCACCCTCTTGAGGAACCAAACCTAACGTGTGAATTCACTTCTTTTCTAACAGGGATTGAAATTGCACTTGGACTATTCCGGAACACGTCGTCGTAGGAGGGGTTCATTGGCATCTGGAGATTTAGACTATGCTCAATCAGATGCATGGGCCTCCGCGTACAGTGCTGTAGCTGCTGGTGCCGCACTAGTCGCAGGGTTAGGCGTGTTAGCTTTCTTGAAGAGGGCTGGGAACTCATAACTTCCAATTACCTGGACAGTATATAACAGATTAATTTGGAGCAGCAGAAACTCTCTCGATGACGACGAAAAAGGCAAACAAAAATTGATCAGGGGGTTCTTTCCGTGATTTGACATTGTTTTTGTAGTTTCATATAAACGGGGAAATGCGATTCTCCCTTCGTTCATGAGGTTTTGCCAAAGTGCTGAGAACACATCGTTTAGGCTTCTGGACTCTTGGCAAGTAAATGAATAATGTCAGCTTCTGAGATTTTTTATATCGATTTCAATGCAATTTCTCACTGCGAATGACCTGTTCCTGAACTGTGTATTTTCGTGTATAGTGAATAAAATGGCAGCTTCTAAAATTTTTTATATCAATTTCGACACTGAAATTTCTCACCGGGAATGGGCCCTTCCCTGACCTGTGGATTTTCATGTAAACTAAAAGAAATGGCAGCTTCTGAGATTTTCAATATCAATTTCAACACTGCAATTTCTCACTGAGAATAATGGTCCGTTACCTGAACTGTGAATTTTTGTATAAATTGAATAAAGTGGCAGCTTCTGAAATGATATACCAACACAAAAACACTAATTTTCCGCCCAGAATGGCCCATTTCCTAAAATGTGGAACAGAAGTGTGCTTTAAACACGTGTGATTAACTAAAATTGTTAAAAAAACGAAGTCTACCCAATTGGCGTCCAGAGAGGAGCAAGTGTGCCCAAACAGGTTATATGGGAGGTACAAACTTATAGTATGGAAAACTTTAGTATGAAAGAATTAACACAAAACCAAGGAATCATGTAGCCATCAAGGTTCCAAACCAAATATGGGCAAAGCGAGATGGATTGAATAAAAAAAAACACAGAGAGATGGGGGCGTTCTGTATCACGTGTGATTGAATCACCAGTAAGACTATACTCCCTCATATTCCAAGTACCGTGTTCAATCGATCTTTTTGAAGAGGTACTTGGTCATAAGTGAAGTTTGACTTATGAGAACAAAAGTTCAAAGGATACGGTGCTTGGAATATGAAAGAGTATAGTATTGATGGTGATGCAATCACTCATGAAACAATATACACCCAAACTCGATCATTACAGAACTTTCATACCTAAATAACATTAAGTACTGAGACTTTTTAATCATATAAGAAGGCATTCAAGAACTGCATGGATGCCCATTTCTTCCATAGCTTTTCACTTTCATCATTGATAAACAAGTGCAGCTTCTCTGAACCATAAAGGTAACGATCAAGTATAATCGCATCGAATGGATTCTCAACACTGAAAAGTTAGACACAACAAGGACTTTGCCATGTTGATATGTCCGTAATAAGATCTCGTAGCTGATCTATGAGAAGCTTGAGATGCTTATTTTTGTTTCCAAGCCCCTACAGTATCAGAAATACATATGAGTGAATTTCTAGGGAAAGATCACGTTATGCACAAGAAGCGAGAGAGATCTATCAAAAGGCTATCCTTCTGATGATAAATCATTTTCTCTGAACGGATAGATAGTCCTCTTTTGCAAGTAAATAAAATCAACCCACTATCAGTTGCTAAAACAAACATGTTCACGCAATGCTATTTGCAAAAATGCATACAATATGAATCAAATAAAAAAAAAAAAATGAAAGGGCTACACTACTCGGTTGCATCCAAGTATGCATTTGTGCTCAAGCTTTCTTCATTAATTGGTAGCACCGTGACTGGCCCATATCACAAGTAGGTGAGCTCTCAAACATAAGTCTATGACTCTACTAGACTCGCGTCTTGTGCGCGACATATCTGAGACAACGAAACACTCCGTACACAAGTCGAACATGCCCAAATGCGTCTGATTATAGCTATTATGTTTGTGGACAGGGACATGTTAGGAGCTCGGAATGCAAAGCTGAAAAGTTTAGACAATGTCAAAATCACTATGTATGCTTACTTCTTGAATAGTAAATATTGAGTCAGTGAACTTGTAGTTTTTATGTCTTCGTTGTCTATAAATTGATAGATACAATATTTTCTTATCTATAATGCAACGACACATAGACTTGTAATATGCATACGCATGTTTGCTATATGGAACTAAGTGTCTAAATTTTGGGAATGCCAAGTCTCTGTCCGTGTCTCTATGTATGCAGCCCTGCCCCACAACAAAGAAACAAAAGCAATGTGTCTTCCGCAATATGGCGTTCCAAACAGTCATTATAGTTATTTCTTCCTATTAGTGAATTATCTCTCCTGGGATTGCCTTCCCATTCCTATATGGAACTACGAGCCTAAATTTTAGGAATGCCAAGTCCGTGTCTGTGTCTCTATGCATGCAGCCCTGCCCCACAAAAAAGGAACAAAAGCAAAGTGTCTTCCGCAATATGGGTTCCAAACAGTCATTATAGTTATTTCTTTCTATTAGTGAACTATCTCTCCCGGGATTGCCTTCCTATTCCCAACATCACAAAACATATAAAGCACAAAACGTAAATCCTAGAAATGTGAAATTCACAGGAATACCTGTTTTAAGACTGAGGCTCGCTCTTCCAACATATCGATTTCAGTTTGGTCTGCAGGGGATACTGAACTGCTTGTAGTGGAACCAGAATCATATGGTTTTGCCTACCATGGGTCAAAAAATACTCGCTGTTATGGTAAACAGTTTCAGCATTGTGGGCACAAAAATCTCTAAGGGTGGCCAAATTGCTCAGATTTTAGCAGAGACGGCAATAAAACGTCACACAAGAACATATGATAAGCATTGAAATGGCGGCAGCGTTATTCCATTCAAAAGTTATAACATAGAGGCATCAAAGAAGCTGACTTGTTAAAAAAGTGCAACTACATATGGCTGAAGTGATTCTGTCAATTAGCACGTACTGAGACTGTTTTATTAGAAAAAATAACTGGGTGTAACAGTAGGAGCAACAAGAAATATGAGCGCATTAGGCATATACAGAAGTCAAGAGCAAGTAAGAAACTGTGCAGCTGAAGAATACAACATAATTCGACTGAGATAGTCATTCTAGTTTGGAAGTTTTCACCTCCTCTTGTGGAGGTTCAGTGTATTCCCAAAACCTTTCTCGTCTAATGAACGCAATTATAAGAAAGCCCAAGTACCTGCAGAAACACAAATAATTGCCTACAAACCAGAAACAAAAACAAGCTATCTGAAAACCAACAGATGGAAGTCCTACACTCCTACTCCATACATATTCCCGAACGAGTAGAAATCTCCCAAAACTCTTACCCCTAGAAAGAACATAAAAAACTCGATTACAATAACTCCTGTTGTTTCTGGTGCTAATTCAATAAAGGAAATGTGATTCAAGGTACTCCCGGAATATTTCAAAAACTAACATACCAATATACTAATTCAATTGCTTGCCTCAAACACACCATTTTACCGACCAAACAAGTGAACTTTGTGTAACCCTATGACACTAGAAGTCTGACCAAAGCATCTTCCAGACATTGAGCAATAGTGCATCGTAAGAAGAAAAAAAAGTGCCCATGTCTCTCTCTTGTCATTCTTATCCGTACATTTCATGAAACAAAACTTGTATTTGTTTCCAGAAGAGCTAGGCATCACAAGTTTCCAATCATGTCCATTAAAGTGATTGTAGTTTCATGTTCCAGAATATACAAAGCTGTGTTTCTCAACCCCATCGAGCCAAGGATAAAATCCCTCGTTTTGTGAAGCAAAGTTTCACCCTACTTTTCAGGAAAAGAAGAACACAAACCGAAAACTTAAAAAACTAAATTCTGCTGGTAGCTGTTTCTGGAATTAGCTTTGCAGTGCGCATTTCAGAAACTGTTTTGACTTGTTTTCTGGGAAGTATTTGGAACAGAACTCGTTTTCTAAAACACCTTTTCGAAAATTGTTTTTCGCTAAATAACATAGTATGAGAATCATGAACGTCTTGGCTTTAAAATAGTTTGTCCAAAGTATTCAGTAATATAAAGCTCATTGTGAAAGCCCAACCAAACATGCCAGTACACTCTCTGCCTACATATATATCAAACATACATGCACTTGTACGTTCAATGTTCAACATAAGGTGATACGAATTAGGTAAGAAATAAAAAGAATGAGTCTACAGAATCCATATTACATCTAGCTTGGTCGTAAATTTCCCATATTTTCTCACCAACCAAACAGAGTCGTACAGTTCATAACAACCAAAAAGGTGTCGTCCAATGATTAACATAAGGTAATAACACGGATTGGTTAAGAAGTAAGAAACATAAGTCGACATAATCTATATTACATCTAGCTTCGTCCAAATTTTCCCATAGTTTCTCACCGACCAAGCACAGCCATACAATATTTCAATCCATAACAACCAAAA
>JABCMJ010050652.1:0-10722 GCA_014822125.1 Arbutus unedo | reverse complement strand
CAGTTTTGAGATCTCATTATGATAATTAAAATTAAATTTTATTCTGATTAATTCCTTAGAATTTTATGAGAAAATTTAGCTCAATAGAAGTCTAATTAAAATCGTGTATTTTGTTTGACCTAAAAGTCTAGTTTTTTACAACTAATATCACGTTGGAAGGTTAGATTTTTATGTCAAGCTCTTATCAATCTCCGATTGAGTCTTTTTTTTATTAATTTTTAAAAAATTAATCTAAACGAACTAAATAATTTTGATTATCGAAGTAAAATATCAAAATAGTTCTATACAACTGAATATGAACAAATTTTATTCATTCGCGAGTGAATAAAATTGAACTCCCATATATTTTTTGGTTCATGTCCTAAATGGGAGGGTGAGGGAAGACTGTTTCGGACTAGTAAATGAGATGGGTTGGGCCTAGACAAATTGGCCATCTCCACGAATTCCAAATAACTTGAAACTTGTGTGTGGGGATGACCATATGGGTCGGGTTGAAATGGAATAACCGAAAACGCCCTTGGCTGGCTTTCTTCACAGGGGTGTTTGTTGTAGATGAATTTTTATGGTAAAAATTGATTACTAAACCACAAAATGGCAAGAAGTATCAAAATTAAGGTTCCGCAAATAAATTAGAAAAATTATGTTTTTTTTTTTTTTTTGTTGTTGTTGTTGTTAGCCAAAACTAGAGGCCGGGGCACACGCAATGCGTGTGCAAGTCGAGCATATATAAAGTGAGTTATGGGTAATTATTAGGGGTAGTTATTTGGGGGTAGAATTGATCTTTTTATGAAGTGGGTTATGGGTAGTTATTAGGGATAGTTATTTGGGGTAGTGATTTGGCTTTTGTGTTCCTATAGTTAAGTCTATTTTTTTATTTTGTAATGCTAAAATGGTAAATGTATTTTGTGACACGACTTTAAATTTTTGTTCATTCCAAATGGAATAGCCCCTTCATATATTAGTATAGATAGATGGAAAACTGTGCCATAAAGTTCACTATCCTTGACTCCATTTGGGCATGCTATATTGTTGGATTATTAGTTATTCTCGATTGGATTTGTGCCTTAGTTGGCAGACATGGCAACAACAACTAGCTTAAGGAGAAGATGAAATTGCTCTATATTATGTTGTCAGTCTCCCTTAGGGTTTTCAGTCATGTTTGTGTGCCTCCAGCGTCTCGGCATCCCCCACCTCCCTGCTTCAATCAAATCCGTTTGCAGCGTCACACAATACTCCGAATTATGCTTCTTCAACACCCAAACGCTCGACACTTCTCATAACATGACAAATCCAGGAAACATTTTCAAACTCTCTTTACACGTGGTTTTCAACGAGATGTCGAAGATATCTTCGTTTTCCCAATCTCTAATTTCCACAATCAACAACGTTAAAGTCACGTCCGGCCTAGAGGTTTGCCAAATGATGATGGACGACTCAATGACTTGGTTTCCTCAATGGACGTGAACCAGGGGGAGAAGATCTTGGCGATTAAGAAAATCAACGATCTCAAAACGTGGCTGAGCACCACTATAACGGATCACGAGACTTGTCTAGATTCGTTGTAGGAAGCAAATGTCACTGTCGTGCTTAACTAAGTGACGAGCACAATTTAGAATTCGACCAAGTTCGCCAGCAGCAGCTTGGCAATTGTAGTTAGTAGTTACAAGGGCATTTCAGTCATCACACACTTGAGTCAAATAAACACATGCATTAAATACGATCAATACACACCACAAAAATTTAGTCCAAATGGCTAGAAGTAGATTAAGTTATACTTCAGCTAGTATAATCCAATAATAATCACATGCCAAATGAACCCTCACCGAACAAAATCACCACTCACAAGTTATTTAGTTTAAACCGCAACAAATGCCCTCTTAATACCCAAACAAGAAGTTTTTATAGTATGCTTGCAAAAAAGGCCAACCATGGTCCATCTTCCTGGCGCAAAAACAAAATAAAATAAGAAAGAAATTTGACAATTCTTTCTTTCAGTAAAAGGAAAAGAACGTGGTCCGAATTTGTTAACATAAGTCATAAATTAATCAGAACATCCGATTGGAAGATATAAATTGATCACGACATTCAATTGAAAAATATATATAAGAATGGAGAATAATGCGAGTCACTAGATTTGACCATTAAATTAATTTCAAAGAAGAAAAGAAAAAAATATTTTTTGACTAGTACAGGATTGGCGGCTTATTTAGATACATAAACAATTATTGTCAAGCTTTTTGCATAAATTGAATGCCTTTTTTAAAAAATAAATTTAATCAACCTGGATCTTGGTCAATGGAGGTTACACCCAAATCACAGGTAAACTACTATTTGATATAAAAATTAAAAATTAAAAACAAAAATTAGAATGGTATGATGTAGTTAGATTTTGTTTTTTAGGTAAAACTGACCTAGTCTTGAGAGCTCCAAATTTGACCATGAAAATTGTTTTCCTAAGGATCTATATGATTTTATTGACATATATATAAAAGAAGAAGAAGAAGAAGATCAAACCCACAAAATACGAAAGAAAATAAATCTGACAAATACATAAAAAAAAAAAATTCGTCTGGTGTAACGGTTGTTGTTTTTTGTTTATCTTTAATACTTTCTATTTGTGTTAATTTTGCGTCAAATTTTTGTACATTATTAATTCGTTTTGACTTAAGAATTTCAAAAGTACAAAATTATGAGAAAATTTTTAAAAAAAATCATTGAAAGCAAAAATAATCCAAGATAGACTGATTTTTTTTAATTACTTTGGATTTTTGGATTTTTTTTTTTTTTTTGAAGTTTGGTTCATTGTTTTCCAATTTGTTGATTCTTTTGGCAGGATCGTGATCTAATAATCACAAAAAATGAGCGCAAAACTAATCAAATTGGAAAAAAAAGGGAAAAAAAATAGTCCAAAAGAAAATAGGCCTCGATTCGTTTTTCGTTTCAGAATTCTCTTAGTCGAGACGAGTCAGTTATACATAAGAACTTAACACAATAACAATAAAAAAAATTAATTTTAAAAATTTACAGGCCAAACGAGTTGCCTTGCCAATTCAAGTCTTTTAGTTTAAGTTCATTTGACATGTCATAATTATTGGTGTATTTTGGCAGAATTTAATATAGAATTTTTTTTGACTCCATAGGATAAAATGATGAAATTACCCCCCACCCCACATAACTATAGTAATTAGAACAAATTAACCTAAATGGTAGTCAATAAATTAATAATTGTGAGTTATTGCGTCTTTTATTTTAACTGTATACTTTTGCCAATTTTTAGAATAAAACAGTCAATAAATCAATAATTTGGTTTGGCAGCTAAGATATTAGCTGTGACCTAACCAATTTCCAACCATAAAATCAAAATCTTGCAGCGTTTGACCTACTGCTAACACCTTTAATTTATAGGTTCGTTTTCTTTTTTAAGTATAATGTTTAAAATCTATTAAGTATTAAACTCTTGTAATTTGTCCCGTATTTAATCGGATCTCTTTTTAATAGATAGTAAAATTAATTTCTAAAAATATTAATTAAATTGCACATAAATTGATTTTGACACCCTCTAATATGAAAAAGTTCATGGTACTTGGGCAAAATGTCCATAGAGAAAAATACAAATCTTTGTGATGAGCATAAAATAAGGTACTGTTGGGAGTAAATTAGATTTTTTATTTTTATTTTGTACTCTAATTTTCATTTATGAGATCTCTTGGCAAGATAAATTTAAAAAGTAAAAATTATGATTAAAATAATAAAAAATTTGCTAAATCAACAAATAATTTGAAAATAAATAATTTTTTATATTATTTTCGTCTTTTTTGAATTTGTAATTTTTTTTGTTTTCTCTATTTTTTCGACAAGTGCAATTTAAAAGGTAAAAAATTATGATAGAAAATAAAATTTTTATTAAAGACAAAAAATATCAAAAAAGACAGTTTCTTTATTTTTCTAGATTTTTTTCATTTATTTTTTAAATATTTTTATGGTTTCTCTTATCAAGATCAATAATTAATCTTTTAAAATTGATAAAAAAAAAACAGATTCACAAATCAATTTGACCTTACTAATTTATTGTAGTATTTTTTTGTCTTTATTAAAAAAATTGTGTTTGCTAATATTGCATCAAATTTGTGGATTATTAATTCATATCAACGAGAAAAAATTGATAAAAAAATATTAAAATTTAAAAAATATCACTAAACATGAAAAATAATTTAAAATAGGTACATATTTTTAAATTATTTTTTGTATTTTTAAAAATTTTAAAAATTTGATTCATATATTTTTATTTTTTTGAATTTTTTGTTGAAATGAATTAATAATTCACAGAAATGTGACATAAAATTAAACGCTATAATTTCTATAAAAATAAAAGTAATTTTTTTTAAAAAAATAGGGCAAATCCAAACTATTTAAGAATAAGTAATAGATTCTTGAACTTATCATCAACCACTTGTGAATTTGTGTTAATCACTTTTGAGATTTATTTAATGCCCACCAATGGGTTTATTTAATCATCCCATGTGGGCCGTGGCATTTCTTCGGACTATTTATTTGATTGTTGGAGATTGAACTAATTTGATATGATTGACAACAAATATTATATTAATAAGGGTTGAAAAGATGAGATTTATCAACAATAAACGACTGGTTTTTTTATATTATTCTGAAAGCTTTTTTAACAGTTTTTTAATCACGTGTGGCTGCTGAATTATTTGTTGAGTATTATACTATTATTGCAATAAAAAAATGGTTCCATCAATAGTTTATGGGTTTTGCTAGCATTAGGCAGTTAATAATATACACATAATGCTAAACAAATATGAATATTAATACATATTTTATGAATATCAATACATATTCATGAATATCAATACACGGTTTTATGAAAATTGATGTACTTTTTATACATTATTTCTTGCCTAGTGGGCGGTGGTTGGCAACGCCTTTAATGACGGTCACGCCTCTCCCTTTGGCGCATGTGTACTTCAAAATATTACTTCGGAATATATCGCGGGATATAGGGATTTATTAAATTTTATATGTTATGGGACTTTAGTTGCGGGACCTGAACTCGGGGATTTTAATTTGTTGCGCGTGTGATATGAAGTGTTTTGAGACATTTGAGGGACATTGGACTTGTTAAAATTTGATTTGGATGAGGGAGAGTGGGATTTGTCGCAACCCATCCTGATAAAAGGGGGTTAGTGACAGGCCTAAGATAAAAGGTGTATATCCTTGTATATCCTTGTCACAACCCATCCCTTTTATCTTAGGCCTGTCACTAACCCCCTTTTATCGGGATGGGTTGTGACAAGGATATAACACATTTTACCCCTTTCCCTTTTCTCTCTCAAAAAAAATCCATGGGAGCTCTACCTTCTCTCTAAGTTCTCATCGATTCAACCGATCGATCTCGAATTTCTTGGAGATATAGAAGGCCCGTGCCGTGCTTGAGTGATATCCGAAAGCGGATCGTATTTTCGAAACTCGGAGGAGAAGAT
The DNA here is from genome assembly GCA_014822125.1 of Arbutus unedo. Classification (NCBI taxonomy): domain Eukaryota; kingdom Viridiplantae; phylum Streptophyta; class Magnoliopsida; order Ericales; family Ericaceae; genus Arbutus; species Arbutus unedo. The sequence continues at coordinate 5,221 of JABCMJ010050652.1, read as the reverse complement.
TTGAGCCTCGGGAGATACATGGAGCTAGAATTCTCGGTTCGTCATCAAATCTTGTGATCCGAAACTTGAGGTAGGGGTGTTTAACCTTCTTTACATGTTTATGAGTAATATTGAGTGAGTTTTTGCTTGATTTAGTCATTTATGTTAAGTTTTGAGTTTTTTGGCTTGAGTAGATCGAGAGCTGTCAAACCCATAAATTGCCTAGGTCGCTCAAGCAACATGTATAATTTGGTAGTTTCTCTAGCGACTTATCCGGCGACATACATTGTCTTGAGGTCGCTCGAGCGACATGCTCTATGTGAGAACTTTTAGAATCTGACCTTGGGATTATTTTTATATGGCTTGGGCCAATGGCTTGAGGTCTTAGATCATGTTCATGGGATTTTACCCTTGTTTCACACATTGCGAGTTCGTTTATGATATTCCCGGATAACTATGAAATTGTGATATACGTTATGAATTTGAGAACCCTCTAAGCCTTTGACATAATAGAAACGAGTATTGAGGTAAGGTTTGGGTAATATACTAGATGTGAGACGATGTGACTTTATGGACTAGCCCCGTTGGGAAGTGTGCTAGGCGTGATGCATGGTGTTAACTTCTGTGGAAGTGGTGTTAAGTACAATAATTAGTTTAACTTACTTGGGAGAGTGTGTTAATAAATGACACAACGTGGCTAGCCACCATCGGGTGAAGTGGTTAGAGAGAAGAGTAACATAAGATGTATTATGTGAGGGTAGAATTGATTGAATGGATGATTGGATTGAGATGTTAGCACTATGACTTGTGTAACGTATTATATCATGTCAAAACTTAGAAAAATAGGTTTCTTGGGTTTGATCATGGTTTGAGCTATGTGGTGAGACGGTTGTGTGAGAGGTCATTTATCCTATAGGTCTACTCTACGTGAAAGTCATTTTAGAAATGTTTTGCCCTACTCCAATATTGTGAGGAGCCCCCCGTTGTCCCTTGGAAGGTGACTGACCTTGTATTTTCGTGAGACGTTGTGTCGTGTATGGTTTGAGGTAGAGGCGTGGGTTGATTCTCCCTGTGTTTGTGGCGTCTAGTTCATCCTGACTGATTGGGTTGAACTACACTACGTGATATGTTACAATAGAACGAATAAGATTACGAGACATGCTATGATGCATTGACTTTAAATGGGGAGAACTGATTGGTGAGTAATGTGGCGGTAAATGGTTACTATCCCAACTTTCATCACTTGCTTCTAATATTATCTGAATGGAATGCCGTCTTTATGCTCGATGCTATTGTTTTCTTGTTAATTGCTAAAACCACATTGGACTTTGAGACTCACTTGAATAATATAAGCCGTTTGAAATGTGACATGTGAAAATACATTAATGAATTAATAGAATAAGGAAATCATATAATTAGCCTCCTTTGAGGAGTTTGCTAGGAGGTGGACGACCATGCTAGCCTCTTATGGGAGTGTGCTAGGGATAACATAAACTAGTCTCTATTCGGATCAATAGGGATGGCAACGGAGACGATCGGTGGTGAATTTTGCTGTCTCTATTCCCGATCCCCAAACTTATATTCAACCTCCATCCCCGTCCCGATCCCCAAACAGGGATTATTTTTGCCCTTCACCCCCGCCCCAAAAGGGGAACGGAGATCTCCAAATGGAGATTGGAGATTCAAAAAAAAAATTACATTAATAATTGCTTAAAATTTAAAATGATTCTCATTTTCATAAAAAACAAAAATAAAAGAGAATACATAAAAGCATGCATACTCTTAAGCAAAACTTATTTATTTTTTACAATCTAAAATATCCAAAACAATAACAATAACTAATTAAAATATATAGTTAAAATTAACATAACATCGTTTCATAAGTTTCAATCATAACAACAATAAACAATCTAAAAGTGAAGACTAAAAGTTGTATTAGGTATTGGAAATTTGGATAGAGTGTATTCCAAACTTGTATTATTAATCTCAAGATAAAACTTAAAAGTCTTGTGATGTGAATATGATTAAAAATTAAAAGAAACCATAAAAAATTAAAAAATAGGATTAAAATTCACTGGGGGGGAGGCGGGGATCGGGGTGAAGACGCATAAACTCGAATTCTACCCATTCCTCATTTTTTTTGAAATTTATCCCCAAATCCTACCCGATTCTCTAAAACTTTCTTGAATTCCTAATCCGTTCAGAGTGGGGAACGGAGTGGGGCAGGTTGAATCGAACGAGATTGCCATTTCTACAGAGAAGCGCTAGGAGTGATATAAAATGTGTGTACTAGCCTCCATTTGGAAAAGTGCTAGGGGTGATATGAAATATTGTACTAGCTTTGATTTGGAGAAGTGTTAGAGGTAGTATTAAATGTTGTACTAGCCTCCTTCGGAAGAGTGTTAGGAATGATAAAATACTTTGGCTAGCCACCGCAGGGTGTTGTGCTAGGGATGACAAGCAAACCACGATAAGAAGAATTTAATGATGCATATGAATGGTATTTTGATTGAATGTTTCGTTGGATGGTAAGTCGTCGTTATGAAATGGTTGGTATAGATTCCGAGTTTGTTTGGATAATTTTGTCTAATTAAAATATGACGATTTGATGTGAAATGAAATACGTTGACGATATTTGTGAGATATAGGACGTGTGAGATAACTCGATGGGTGAACGTACAGATAGAAGTATTGACGTGATAGTAGATTAGCGATACAACAATAGGAAAGTATGAGTTATGGAAATGGAGATGAATCGGTAAAGAGTGACAGTTAATGAATGATGAACCATTGTTGTGGAACGGTTAATGGATTACGAGTCAGTAATGAGAAACGGATTGAGATAAATTTGTGAACACAGATATACCTTATTGCATTGGTTTAGTATCGTAACTTATGTATGTCGTTATGAATTGTTTATGTCACATGTCATGTCCTTTCTAAATCACATAATATTGGTGTAGACATTCTTACTGAGTTGTGTAGCTCATCCTATTATTTTACAGGTGTTGTCCCAAGCAACTAGCATGAAGCGCGTGAGATACACTGCATAATGTATATTTCAAAGATTTTGATTAAGAGACATTCAACATCTTTGAACTAATTTCGAATGATATAGTATAACTTATTTTTGAACTATTCCTTGTATTTGAATGAAAATGTAAGCGTTTAACTTTGGTAAACCATTTTGGTATATGTAACAGGCCGGGAGTTATCCATTTTGATGTAACATCCTTAAATTTGGCTTTCGATGGTGTTGCATGTAATGAAATGATTTAGGATATTGGGGTTAGTTATTGCGCATTATGAGATTTTATTTATGATAAACTGTAATAATAATATGTTGAAAAATGCGGGTGTGACAAATTGCATATGGCCCCTGGATTCTTTGGAAGAAATTTTCTAGCCTAGAAACTTTATTTGAAGTTAGATCGAACCTTATATCGAAGAAAAAGTACTTTATTCTCATCCATCCATTTGTAGTTGTATTTGTGTGTTATTTTAGCGTTCACATGGCAATTGACATGAAAGGTGAGAGGAGGGTTTGGGCTGGTTAGATATTATTTGCTAAAAAAAGGATGAATTTGCCCCAGACAGAACAACAATAGATTGAATAGGATAAGAGAACCGGTAAGAAAATCCTGATATTGATATTGATTTGAACAAAACAAAGAAATTGTAAGCAATACCTTAAACCGAACAAGAGATGAAATTTCAGATTGAATAGATGACCGACCTATGACGAAAATAGAATTCAAAGTTTCATTCTCTAAGACAAACACAAACTGCAAGGATGTCTCTAAGCAGTAAAGGCCAAGAGAAAGTAGGAGCAGTCGTACATGCCTAGAAGGATTCAATATTAAAATTGGATGGCGGTATGCTTTCAAGTGGTTTGTCAATTTGAAAGAGAAAGAGTAAAGAATCCTTCTACGTTTTCGTGGAAGTGAACTATTTAATTGTTGGAAGTCACATTATTTGTCGCGTGGTGAACCCATTAACTAGAGATTTGGAATATCAACCTTATTAACTCGATTTTAAGGGTTTTAAGAACTTAGATTCGTCACCTTCAGTTCGATCTCAGGGAAGGTCTATCCAATTCCGATGATTTCCTTCCATACTTGGCAAACAGTAGGTCGTTAGGGACTATGCGAGGAGGATCACTTCATTGCCTTCACTGTTTTTTTAGGGGTTTTCCACTTCTTATGGTCACTCTTTCCATACTTTCGGATATCTGTGCAAAATCGTCGCTCATTTAAACAATTTTTTGAGTTCCATTTTTGTGTAACTAATAGTGTTCAGGATAGCGTAAATGCACTTCAACTAACTTTTAGCTAACCAACTCCAACATTCACTTGTGGGTAGTTAAAACTGACATAAAAGTCATGTGTAGACTAACTCAGTTAGAGTTGACGGTACCTGAAAGTTATAAAACTGAAACCTAAAAAAAAAGTAATTTTTAGATCACAAAACCTTGTGAAAATACAAAATAATAAAAGGGATTTCATGATAATAAAATGTCCTTCCATAAAAAAAAGAGCTTAAAAATGAATCATCACCAAAATATTAGGAATGCAATTTATACTAATCTCAAAACCAAAAAATAGAAGTATAAATCAAGTTTTTTTTTTTATCATTATACACGTAAAAAGTAATTTAAAGCTCGAGTTTATGAAGAAGTATCAAGATATGCTAATTTAACATATAATTTACTCACATTGCATTATTCAAAGAAAAAGAAACAACTATCGCAGAATCAGACGATCATCTAACATATATTGGATACGAGTTAATAAAGTATTCTCAACCCCTTATAGTAATTTAATTCACTAATTATTAATATTTTATCTCTTATTTTTGTTTCGCTATTTTATGTCAAAAAAAAAAAAACAAACAAGAAGAGAAAAAACCAATTCATCTAATATTAAATGGTATTTGAAAATTTATTTATTTTATATTAAATTTTTATAAATTATTAATTCATTTTGTCGAAAAATTTTTAAAAACAAAAATAATTCATCTTGTAAAAAAATCAAATAAAAAAATTAAAAATTAAAAAAATTAAAAAACAATTTTTTATTTTTTCGAACTTTTTGAAAAATTGATTTATAATTTTTAACTTTTATGAAAATTCTGCAAGAACCGAATTTTTTTAAAAAATTGACTAAAAAAATTAATTAAGCAAAAAAAAAATCCAAAAAAATTACACCAAATAAGTAAATCACTTTGGAAAAATACAAGAAAT
>JABCMJ010050636.1:0-17038 GCA_014822125.1 Arbutus unedo | reverse complement strand
CCTCCTCCTATCTTCAGCATAGCAACAATGCAGACGCTACTCGCCTTCTCCTCCGCACCCCCTCCCTTAACCTGCGCAGCACTCGGCGCCACAGATCAATCAAGGCCCTCTCCTCCCCAACCCCAGCGCTGACCCAAGACGACCTCAAGAGGCTGGCTGCCGACAAGGCCGTCGAGTACGTCCGCAGCGGAATGGTCCTAGGCCTCGGCACTGGCTCCACCGCCGCCTTCGTAGTGTCCAAGCTCGGCGAACTCCTCAAATCAGGGCAATTGAAAGACATAGTGGGCGTACCCACTTCCAAGCGTACCCAAGAACAAGCCGCCTCCCTCGGCATCCCCCTTTCCATCCTCGATGCACACCCCAAGCTCGACCTCGCCATCGACGGTGCGGACGAGGTCGACCCCAATCTCGATCTTGTCAAGGGCCGCGGCGGCGCACTCCTCCGCGAGAAGATGGTTGAAGCCGCCTCCGATAAATTCGTCGTGGTGGTGGATGATTCCAAATTGGTCAGCGGCCTCGGTGGGAGTGGGCTGGCGATGCCGGTGGAGGTGGTTCAGTTCTGTTGGAAGTATAATTTGATTAGATTGCAGGAATTATTCAGTGCAGAAGGGTGTGAGGCTAAGCTCAGATTGGATGGTGAGAAACCTTATGTGACCGATAACATGAATTACATCGTGGATTTGTATTTCAAGACTCCGATCAAAGACTCCGACGGAGCGGGGAGGGAGATTTCAGCTCTAGAAGGGGTGGTGGAACATGGGTTGTTCCTTGGTATGACCACTGCGGTCATCATCGCTGGCAAGGAAGGAGTGAGTGTCAAGAACAAGTGATGTTTCTCGTTGTTGGATTTGGTGAGAAATTAGATTCACTCTTTTTCCGAAATTTTGTATTCCAGTATAAACCGTATTCATTGTTTGGTGATCATTGTGACCACCTTGTTGTTTGTGACCACCTCTGTTGTTACATTATGGGACTGAGAACCTTTGTAAGAATTTTTACGGTGTTGTATTCTAATACCAGTTTTATATAGGAAGTAATTTAGTGCAACACGGCAATTTTCACTGAGAGGAATCAGCAAAGAAATGAAAACGGGCATGTTGAAGTTTTCTGACTTGCATCGTAGAATAATACCATTGCAGAATCAATCAAGACATGATTTTTGAATAATAGGATCGGCATTGCTTCTGTGCCTTTTCTGAATAATGTAATTTTTCTCTTGTGAAGATCTCTCCTCTCTCTCTCTCAATAGGTGTAGAGGCTAGAATGAAACTTTTGATGTAACATCTCGCAATATATACGGAATTTTCCTTGCACAGTGGTATGCAATTTACTGGAAGTGAAACTTGTTCGCCTGCAAAGAAGATAAGAGCAATGTAAAGATTTAATTAGCAAAGGTGGCGGTTGTTATTGTGGGAGGTGAATAAATTGCACCGTTGTCCGAAGATATCCGAGCACTGGCAAATTGTCGATCCACAAATTAAGGTGTGGGCCTACCACTGTGTCATCTTGGACCCATCGGACATCAACCATCTCAAACCCAAAGCCTTTCTGGTGGGCAATGCCGACCAACACAAAAGTGCACTCTTCAAACCCATGACACGTCAAACCAAGATGGCAATTTCAGAAGATGCACTCGAGTGTATCTACAATTACACTCAACTGGTTCTTATAAATAAGAGTGAAGATTCATTAGCGGAAAGGATTGATTGATTCTAGATTGATTCCAGAGGTATTACTAGCAACTATACACACCATAAATTTATAAGCAATACTTAAAACCCTTAGTTTGAAGAACACACTTTCTCGGCAGATCTCAGTTCTCCAAGCCTTCCCTTCTGCAACTACTTAGCCATTAGAGGACATTTCAGCCACCGGTTGGGGTGTCTCTAGTTGGTGGTTCTTTTTGTAAGAGACATCTGAGCAAGAAGAATCGCGAAACACTTCCAAGGCAGCTGCTGTCAGATCTAGATGAACTCGCGGGGGAGTCCATAGTTTAGAACCCTACAATTGGCAACCACAGGGGGTGGTGTGAGAAACAAAAAGTTGCCACAGAAGTCATAGTTCTCCACATTTCAACTCTGTCGAGTAATGCAAGAGAATGAGCGAAGGCACATAACCAGGAGATAGGGGCTCCCAGCGTAGAAACAAACAAGGTTTGGCAGCTTACTCCCGACAGAGCTTATGCATCGGCACAAGGAGAATCAACTGCACTAAATGAGACCCTATTGGGTCGATTAGACAAACACGAAAACGAGCTTCAACACCTCATAAGGAGGATCGATGAGGTCGAAACAGTCTCTAGACGCGAAAGACAAGAAGCGGAAAGAGATTGAGGACGCTTGAAGGAAAGGCACCAACGGGAAGGGGATTGTAGGCATCATCCTCCTCAATCACGAGAGTCTCAGGCTTACAAAGGGCCTAATAAGAATTGTTGAGCCAAGGCAACCAATAAGAGGTGAAAGGTGTCATACGAATATATAGAGGACAGTGAAAGCTCCAGACCAAAAGGATTGGCATGAGAAGGCAAAAGTGAGGCAGAAGGTGAAAGTTGACATTCGGTGCAAACTTATGCTTCAAAGGAAGAGAAGTGGGTTCGAGAAGGCAGGGCTGCGAACCCCTTCTCTAGGCAGCTAATGAGGGTTACTATTCTACCAAAGTTCAAAATGTCGGCCTTCATCCTCTATGATAGAGTCAGCGGCCCCTACGACCATGTCTAGCATTATTGCCATGCCATGATCCTATACGACCATGACGAGGCACTTATGGGACGCATATTCCCTTCAGGCCTTGATATTTGTCTCTACCTAGTTCTACAAGTTAGAATTAGGCTCCATCGGTAGCTTAAGATAACTGAAAGCAGCCTTTACCACCCCATTCTTCTCGAGCAAGAAGGCCTCGTAAACCGTGCTGAGCTTGGTGATCATGAAGATGAGAAAAAGGGGAATCCCTAAGGGCCCACGCCCAACGGTACTAGAACTGTTACAACGAGATCGAGGACCTATGGAGGTCTTTGCAGTAGCACCTTCAAAATGGGACTCCCGATAAACACTAAGTTGCGCAGGAAGCTGACAAGAAAGAAGCCATGGATGAGTTTGTGAACGTTGAAAATGAACTCATGGCTGAAGATTGGGGCAAGATGGTGGTCGAAGGGATCGCCGATGGGAAATCAACCAGTTCAAGAAAGGGCATAATAGTTGGCAAACGAATTCTAGAAAGAGAGCCGAGACAAAGCTCAACTTGCCGATCTTCAAGATTCTCCATAGATTGAGAAGGAAGCCTACTTTTGAACTGTAAGACCAATAATGGGGGACCTGGAGCAGAAGGACCAGAAGCAGTTATGCGCCTATCACAAAGATCATGGTCATCTGACCGAGAAGTGCTTCTCTTTGAAGAGGCACTTGGAGGACTTGTGCAACAGAGATATCTGAAACAATTCATCCGGGATTGCAGGGACGATGTGAATAATAGAGATGACAAGAAGTAGCCGAGAGGTCGGTCTCCAAACCCCTTGGAATGGTAGAAGTAGTCATCGTGGTGCCTGAGCAAAAAAAGCTGGCCGAACTTAAGAATTAGATCAACGAGGAAAGAAACAAAAGAGAAGTGCACCAAGTCAACATAGTGGAGACAACACGAACCCCACCTCTTGAGAAAACATGTCGTTCTCCGAGGAAAATACCCACACAACGACCCATTGGTGTTAACTTTTCACATCAATGTGTATGACGTACAACAAGTATAGGTGGACTTGGGGAGCTCATCGGGGTAATGTTTTAGAACACCTCTATAAAGCTGAGACTCAAGGAGTCGAACATCATGCCTGTCAAAATGCCAGTCTATGGATTCAATTCTAGTTGGAAACTTCCACTCGGAAAGATCCTCCTTAACAGCTTGAAGATTCGAGATCACCAACCAACTGAACCTTCTCGGCTTTAAACGACGCCTTCCATCTTTTCCAAATTGTCCTCCAATTGCTTCTCCCTATCTCTGGCAAACACGACTGCCATGTGTTGGGCTACGTCGGCACGGATATGATCACCCTTAGCCACAGCAGTTTGGGCATTCTAGAGGTGATCGTACAACGTTTAAACACGTGTTGTGGCCTACATACAAACGAAAGGTACTTGGTCACAAACACATAATATTCATGAAGTACAAATATTACCAGGTGGTAGTGGGCGAAGAACTGATTCAGCAGCACCTCAGGTGATTTCCCGCTTACTTCTTCAACATCCCTCTGATGGAGACGGTTGAATGTGGGGGTAGCAGGGTCCGGATTCTAGAACAATGAGCTATTTGAAAAAATCGGTGCCCTATTTAGAACTGACAAACAACCCATTATTCACCTCGAGTCCCAACTTGTGGGAGGATTAGGGGCTCGTTGATCTCTTTTTGGCCTTCTTGGGAAATTTCTCAAAAGGAAGGTTAGAGAAGAAGGTATTTCCCTCAGCAATGGGGGCAAAGGTGGAAGAGGTCACAACACTAGCTTGAGGAGCATCATCCTCAATTACCCGCCTTTGAATGGCCGCCAACTAGGAAGCATAGTGAGCTTCTGTGGGGGCATCAATGGCAATGGAGGCAGCATCCCTAATCATGGTTGGTGGAATGGCCCCCTTTTTTTGAAGTTGTTCCTTTATTTTCTCAGCCTCTGATGCGGCCCTCATCTTCCTCTGTGACAGGGCAGCTTGTAAATTTAACATGGCTTGCACAGGAGCCGGATTCTCAATGTACGCCTCGAATAGGGTTGCTATCTATTCGACAGGGACATCGTTTGACTTGGAGGAGGCCAACTGGATTGTTGCAAGTGCTGCAGAGGGGTCCTTAGAATGTCTCTCAATAGGTCTTGAGGAACCACCTCTATCACCTCGTACAATTCCTCAGTGGTACTAGGAGAGTCCTCAGATGGACCATTGGGAGGTTCTTCCTCATAACGGGAGAGTCCACCCGAAGAGAGCCGGGCTTCACATAAATGTCATCCTCCCAATCCTCGTTGGCCAGAAATATCTTTCAGAGCCATGATAGTTCAAATTGAGGGATAATCATTGAGCAGGATGTGAATTGCCCGACTGCAACTCTTCTGTTCATGTGGATCCTTTTATCCTTGAGGTTGAACAACGCTTTCTAAAACGGTTGGGTCCAAGCTCACAAAACTCCTAGCAGCTACTTTACCTGAAAAAAGGAAAGTAGGCACATCACTATGCAAACATGAATTCTAAGCAAATATGTAAAGAACATTATGAGTAGAGGGAATCTTACCAAGAGCCTCCTCTACCCGAGGCACGCGTTCGGCTTTTATAGCAACAGTTTGGAATTCCCATCTCTCAAATACATCTATAGTATTGGGTTCAAATTCTTGGCCATCGATGGGAGGACCTGGACCAGGTTAAAGCCACTGCTTTAGGACTTAAGATGGAACTTGCAGGATTTCCATCTGCCGTCCTTCCCATCAACCTTTTGTAGGGCACGTTTGAGAGCATAACAGTGACAGACGACAGAGAACCCTAAGTTGGTCTCATAGAGAGCGTTAAGCGCCTCAATCCTGGAAATTATGTGGTAAAAATTACCAGTGGCCTAGTAGGGGCAATACGCCAAAAAGAAAGGGCCTATGAAAGAAGTTTCTAATGGGGAATCTAACCGCGCCCTCGTCGACTATGGTCGTCAAGGGGAAATAGGTGGAATTGCTTTAGGAGCAATCATTGGTATTTTGTTCTTGCCCAAGAGGCAAACCATGACATTGTTGGGTATTTCATAGGTCTCTCTAAACCTATCGGCATTCTCTTTAGAGAACATCTTCCTAGATGCAGTCGCCATTTGAAGAATGAAGACGGAGAAGAAGAACTTACGAATGTAAGAAACGGAAATTGAAGGAAACGACAAAGGACGACACTCGTACTGACCAAAAGAAGCAAGGGCTCCTTGACCTCACCTTGTATATATAAGTGATTTTGAGCGGGATCGAAAAGACACTTTTGAGAAAATTGCCAGAAAATACTACAAGGCACACGTCACATTTAATGCAGGAGGCGCAACCACTGGCATGTGGATGGCGTCAGAAAGATAATCCGATACTGTACGTCTTCGACTAAGTAGCTTACTCTCCAACCCACCCCCCCAAACCAAATCAAAACGACATTGTCCTATCAGCAACACCTAAGGAGCAATTGTGGGAGGTGAATAAATCGCACCGCTGACCCGAATATGTCCGAGCACCAACGAACTGCCAACCCACAAATTAAGGCCTGGTCCGACCATTGTATCACCTCAGACCCATCGCGTTGATTAATACTTGGCCTTGGATGACAACTATCTCAGACCATGAGTCATCCTGGTCATCATTGCCGAACAATGAAAAAATACGCACTGTTCAATCCCATGACACATCAAATCAACCACGTAAAGGGATGGCTAATTTATAAGATGCACTTTGAGTGTATTCACCAATTCACTCGATAGATTTCTATAAATATGATTAAAGATTCATTAGCGAAAAATTTGATTAATTCCAGATCGAATTCAGAGGTATTACTAGACCTTTTACGCACCACAAATTTTTAAACAACACTTAAAACCCTTCAATTGAAGAACACACTTTCTCAGCAAAATTTAGTTCTCCAAGCCTTCCCTCGTGCAACTGCTAACTTAGTCATCAGAGAGCAGTCTAGCCACCAATCAGGGTGTCTCTGATTGGTGTTCCTTTCCTGGGAGACATCCGAGCGGGACGAATCGCAGAACACTTTTTGGTAGCCACTGTTAGCTCCAGATAGACTTGTGGGGGAGTCCATAATTTAGCACCCCACGTATGTCATTCTTCATCACCCGCAAATTGCTTTAGGCATCTGATTCTTGTTTATTTATGCTTGTTGATTTTCATTGATGCCTGATAGTATCACATTCAGCAGCTTTGCAATTGCAAAGAAATTATCTTGGGTGAGCTTTTAACTATATTGCTTTTGTGGAGTATGTGTGATATTGCCTTGTAAGTGGAGTATACTTGTTTTGTTAGTTGGTTTAAATATAGGATAACGTGGGTTTGGGAACTGGTTATCTCTGAACCTATCCTCTTGCCCAACTGGATAATGTCCTTGGGTCCTTTCTCCTTGTGAAATTCAATTGTCCAAGGAACAACTCGTTAGTGCAGCCTTGCCAATGCCGGAGGGCACTCCGTTGCCTAATTTAGGTTCAAAATAATGGTAGGAGAAAGTATAGTAGGGTTCAAGCTGCAAGTAATGGCTTACTGTTTTAGGATTTTATATTGTTCCTTTTATAGGAAATCTGGCTTAAGCTCTAAGTTATCTCGTACAGCTTATGCCCAATTGATGTCATAATATATAATCGCCCCAAGTCACGTCAACCCTAATCCACATAACCCATAGCCACTTCGCTGAGCCATCCAACTCAGCAGTGGCGTGTCGACAGCTTGGTGTGAACTTTCCATCGGGTCAGATCTTATCTGCCCTGCCCGACCATTGGATTTGGGCCGCTTCCTCAATACCAGCGTTCGGCTTGAAGCTCCTCCAGTCTTTGCGTGTGCTTGACGGTACAGACTTAGCCCGTACCAATAGCTAGTTGAATTCATCATTCTGGAAAAAACTTGTAAGAGGTGTGTAAGATGTAGGAGAAACAAACAGTATAGAAGGATTTCCATAGGGGTTCCAAGTTGTTGAGTAGCTTTCCACTGGGGCCCCCCAAGTGCTGAGTATTGGATTAACATGCTTTCCTGCTCTCTCCTGCATTTCCTATTACCAGTAAACTCTCTCTCTCTCTCCCCCTCTCCTGCAGGAACTACAGAAAATAAGTTTGATTATTTTGCTTTGCAATTCTGACGATGGATGTCACAGTTAGGACCTAGCCCTCTTCAGGAGGATGGAATGACTATGAAAGCAAGGAGGATGGTTGTGAAAAGAAGATCTTAATATTTTGACGCTGAACTGTATGGTGTATAACGTACTAGAATAGTGAGGTGGAATTCTTGAAGTCCTGTGGATTAATCTGATGGATGATGATTGTCTTTTTGTTATGAATAGTGAAATTGCAATGCGGGAAAGTGTTGAATGAACCCACTCCTCGAGACTAGGCATGCAGCTTGCTGGCTGCAATACATCCTTTCCACATTCGTAGCTGTAGTGTAGGTGGGATTCAATCCCCGGATGCTGAGCCCCCTTCCTCGGTATACATATTTGTACAAACTTGTAATTATGTTCCCCCAGTCTAGAGGTGCATGTAACAACTATCTTAGCTTGGTATTTCCAGTCACACCCTGTGGCATGCCGAGAGGATCAAATGCAGTATCTACTTTCGTTAGTTATAAACCCAAATGAACTTCCTGTAGCTGCTTCTTTGGGTATGTTTGAAAGGCAGTTTCCTGTAAGATCATTGCGATGTTCCAACGTATGTAAACTTAGATTCTCGTATCTGTGTTCAGTATTTAGGTGTGCTCTTGGATTAGATAATCCATCCTTCAGCTAATAACCATTTCCCATAACTAACATTAAGGTTATCTCTGACTGACATTTTGGTATGATTACAAGTATTTGCTTTTCTGCAATAGTGCTCTAGTGGTAAACCCTTTTTTTAGGGGTAATTTCTAGTAGTAAAGCCTGCTCTAATCTTTCCTTCCATTATCTAGAAAACGAAAGCATGCTACAACTCCCGAATGTGCAGACTCCCCTGGTGAACTGCAAAATGGTTACATGTCCATATGTAGTTGTTTCTGTACACTCTTGCATGGTGACCTGAGCACATTTGATTGTCGAATTAACTTTGTGACCAAGCACACGGCTACTAACTATGGTGTCGAGGGTTCGAAATCCAATTTCATGTCGCCCACCACCGGCCCTCTCTGGGAGCACTCGAAATTCAGCACATCGCAAGGCTGAATACTATCTTGTTTGAAGGCATACTAATCTATGAAGAGTTTTAGTGAATAAATGATATTGTACCGTTGCTTACTTTTGATTAAGCCAATAGGAAATGTATTACACGATATATATATATATATATATTGAGCATAGATTACAATGTGGATTTGCTTATGCAAACGATTGTCATCTGCTACATAGTAGAAGAAAAAGGGAGCCAGAGCGCTGTTTGGTTTTTCTTTTTCTCTTGGCAGTGGTTGATTTTCGTCACTAGAGCATTGTGCTTTAGAGTGTTTTGCAAGTTTAGAATAACCATTTTAAGGTATACGTGTATTTTAATTCAGTAAAATAAATGATGAATTTTTATAATTATAAATTAATTTCGAGTATTATTTGATTACAAAAAATTTATATTTAATTATTAATTTTTTTTGTAAGCAGGTGTATACGTTCATACATTATACATATACTCCGTTCATACATTTTACCTTACTGTGCACCTCACTGCATAGGATCGTTTTCCCAATACCCCATAGACCCTCCCACACTGGATAACTTACCACTCCATCATGAGCAAGATCAGCCGCCCACCTGCTTCTTCTCCCTCACATAGCAGAAATCCGACCACCTACTGCACTATTTTTCCTTCTCCCACTCTTTCTTCTGCCTCCCGCACATCTGATACTTACCTCTCCCATCAGCTCTCCCTCCTCTAGCATCACTATCACACCTGTTGCCGTCATTTGTTCTGCAATGGAACACTCATTCTTCTATATAAAGTTCCACATTTCTCTTTTTCATTCCCACATTTTCATTGCAATTCAGAAGCTTGAGAGAGTGAGAGAGAGAGAGAGTTAGATGTCGCATTGTGAGAGTCAAGGAGAAATTTGGAGAAATTGCAGTAGGAAGTTCAGAGAAGAGAGAAACCCACCTAGGAATCCAAATCACTTCAATCAATCTTCCAAACTTTGAATTGAGGTAAACTAATTCTTAGTTCTTAATTTATGTTTAGGATAGATTTCACGAGCTTCACGAAGCTCCAATGAAGGAAAACGAGGAAAAATATTCGGCGAAGAAAAAGTTTAACCTGCTAAAACTATCATTTAACCAATATAAAATATTACTAACCATATTTTTGAATTTTCTGTTTTAATTATTGGTAGACACTCTTTCAACCAGTAGAAAAGCCTATTGTTTTATTGAAATTTTATTTTCAACCGATACAAACTGGTGCTGCTCAGATTGTGAATTTCCTTTTCCAACCGGTAGAAACACCCTTTCAATTGGTACAAAAGCCTTCTGTTTCATTTTGAATATCTGTTAATGCTTTGAACTTGGAACCTATGACTCATTGATTTGTTTAGCATGTGAAGGAGGTAATACTTAAATAAAGAATACGTAAGTATTTCCCGTGTTAAGTTATTACAATTAGCCTTCAACTCAACAACAGTGTGCTCTTGCTCATAGGAGCATTGTCGAGATCACGAAAGTACCAGTAGACCAGAGGATGGTGGCTGGAAGGATTGCCGACCTAAGAAGGGCAATTAGTCTAGATAAGTTGGAACTCCAATTATCTCAGGAGCTGTTCTAACTAGATGAGGATGAAAAATCTTAGGCCAATTCGACTTAGAATGAAAAATCTAAGGTCGAATGAGTCTCTAATGAAGAAAGATAAATCCTAGAGAGTCCAAGGCGGATTTGTCTTATTAGTGGCCAATTAGAGGGCATTTCTAATCTGGTCCTAATGAAGAACTAGAATCCGGGTAGAACAGATTAATGAGATGGCAAAATTTTATAAATAAAGGTTCAAGATCAAGATGAAAGGTACGTAATATTACACAGTTCATAGCTATAGCTTAAGAGTTTCTGGTGATCTCAAAGCTGAATCAGTCATCTGAGTGTCTTCCCACCACAGTTGTGGAGGGTTCTTCGACGGTTTCTTATCTTGTTGGTTATAGGGAATAAATGTAAGGAGGAAAGAGAATTCATCAGATAACTTGTTGCCTATAGCTGAGATTATACTTTCCAGATAATCAGTTTTATCCACTTACAATTATAAGTCCTGGAGGATTCTAAGGACTTGGAATCTTTCAAACCTTAGAAAAAAAATTCAGTAAAAGTTTTCATTTCCTCCAACAGTTTTTTTAGAAGTTCTTTTTTCATAAATTTATTGAGAAGATTGATTCATAAATAAGATTCTAGTTTTCACATGCTTTTTGAGTCTTGTCAAGATTTTCAGCAAGGCAATGCATGCCAAACCTCCACTTCCTTGCTAGGGGGCAAAGAGCCTCTCAGCCAAGGGAAAAAGTCAAGGGATGAGAAGTCCCGATATGGGATGAGAAATCTTGGACTAAGATCCAAAATTACATACAATGACTCAATCGTTCGAGCGAAAGCCTAGTAGTTCGGGTATGTAATTTAGGCAAATGCCTAAAAGACAAACTTGAGAAAAGCTTATCAAAAGACTTTATAACTTGAGAAAAGCTAGAAACCAAACTTCAGAAAACTTGCATAAAGTATAGAAAACTTGAGAAGGGTTTTCATGAAATTCGAGAGGAATTTATTTAAGTTACACTTGAGAAAAGTGCCCAGAGCATTAAAACTTAAGAAAGGTATACAACTTGAGAAAACTTTTCATCACGGAGTGTCGAGATATCTATTCACTTGATCAGGAGCAAGTCAAAGAGCATGAAGGACTCAAGATTAGTCCTAAAATCATGAAAGGCTCTAATTCTGACCAGAGAGAAATACAGGGCAAAGCACGAGCCCTATCAACACAACTATATAATATCTTGAAGAGAAAGTTCTATCGAGTGGCCTAGAAGGCCCCAATCATAGCAAAGAAATACAAAACAAAGATTCAAAGTTGTTATGCAAAAATCCAAGGCCACAGAGGCCACCGCAATAGAAAGGTAAAACGAGTTCAGAAAAATAACTAAAAGTATTGTTAAGTACAAATCAAGAGAGTTACATGCCAATAGTGGCATCATCAATGTTCTCACCTTCACCTTCAATGGGTGGAGGGTCTTGCGGGTAGCTTCCTTGTTTTGAACCTACTCGACATCATCTGTTGTAGTAGTCTAGGAAGAAGTGGCAGCCTTAGTGCCAAAATCGAAGCCTTCAACTTTAGTGGACTTCGGCACATTGGTGAACAGGGGAGAATCCCATGTGATGATGCATACCTAAAGGGATGCCTTTTATCCGAACGCAAAGCATGCTTCTCGGATGCTAAGGAGTTGGCTATTGGTGAAGTTGTGGGCAGCATCTTGGATTCCTTTTTTGCCTAGCAGCTTTATAGTCTTCATTAATCTAGGCAATCTGGGCGTCCAAGCTCTTCTTATCCTCGGCATGAGATGCCTCCAGGATCTTTTTCTCTTCAACATATGATGCCTCCATCTCAACAAGTTTGGTCTTGGCATCAGTTGACCTCTTTAGGTTGGCCGAGATGGCAATCCTGGCTTCATCCACTTCCCTTCTCCACAGATAGCGTTAGCCTGGTTGATGCGGTTTACCTCTTTCACCTTGGCTAGACGTTTCATCACAATATGAGTCATTTGTACAACCTAGGAAGTAGAAGGACAAAATATGAACAACTTTGTGGAGAATGGGTAAAGTAAAATAGCAATAGAGTTAAGTGAAGTCTTATAGCAAGATTGTAGGTGAACACCTCGTCCAAGATTTTGAGATCATTAGTGATCTTCAGAGCTACCATGTCTCTTGGAAGAACGGTTAAGTTGAATATTGCTCGGGCAATATTGGGGCTCTGGAGGGAGTCATCAACTGGTACAGGGGGGGTATCGTGGAGTGGACGGCTCGGCTGCCCATCTCGCGACCTCTTTTAGTTGTAGTTTCTTTTTGAGGTTTTTTCATTAGTGGCCCTCTTCAGAGGTGGCACGTCCTCAAGGTTCAGCACAAGCATCAAGCCTGGTGGATGGACGATCGGCAGAGTAACAACGATGAAGAAGTGTGTTTGCATTTTGAAGGTTTTCTTTTGGCCCCAGGGCGAAGACCTTCCCGTAGTTCGGGCATTTCTTTGTTTTGTTCCATGATGACTGGTTGATGTTGCGTTTGTCCTTTAAATTTCAAAATTCATGGTGGGTAGAAGTGTTCAGTGATTCTTGGGATAGGCAGGTTAGAGGTTGAGTGTTAGAAGACGAAGGAATTGTAAGGGAACCGACAAAGGTTTCGGGAATAGTTACTCTATAGAGCTCTCTTAGATGTGCTAGTGGTATGGCTTCGGGAACATGGCATGTAGCTTCAGTGGCAACAACAATAGTTTGAGGTCCAAAATGATACTCGATATTAGCCCCTGCAGCTCGGGGTGTAGCATAACAAAATTTTGGGAGCTCAGAAAATGGTCTGCCCCTGTTCCCCCTTGTACCGAATGATCTTCTTTACGTCATCATTGTTTGTAGCGGTGAGAACCCGACCGTGATTACAGTTTCCTTGGTAACCAATTTGGGGATGGGGGCTCATCTGGGCTGAATTCGCAATCTCCAATGATGAAGAGGAAATTGTCATCATTGCCTCGATTGGAATATGTTAGATTGGTAACCAGCCTCTCCAGATTTGGACGGTTCTTAAGGTAGTACTGAGTCGGCTTTGACCAGGTTATAATGGATTTGGATTTCCTTAACACCCAAATTGGTTTTGACAAGTTTGTTAAGTTCCACAATAGACATTATGATCCGATATGTGTTCATACAAATTTACAGCGGATGAAGGTGGTAGTAGCAATGTACTTCTCGGAGCAAACGATGAAGGGAAAATTAGACTCCTCCCTCAATGGCAGCCATAAGAGGGACGTGTAGTGTGTCAGTGTCGTATCCATCAAGAAGTGTGGTGGGTTTGTTTAACTTGATTGCAACATTGTCAGAGATGTTGTAATGACAAAGGAACTCTTGTATTTTTGCCAGAGTGGCGAGGAGTTTTCTAAAAATTTCCATTTAGGGATGAAGATGCAAGTGTACTAAAAGAGTGACGAAAAATGCTAAAAAAAGAACTTATAGAGAAGCGACGATTAATGAAGTCTCAAAATATGCACAGTTGAGAAAGTAAGGGACTCGAGAAGACGGTAACAGTGACAATAAGAGGAGAAGACTACGATTTAAGAGTTGGGTAGTAGAAATTTAGTTGGGGGTTAAAAGTTTTGAATGGTTTTAGAAAAATGAGTGTGAAGTGAACCAGTACTGAAAAAGCTACAACAAACGTCACGTCGCCTTAAAAGCAATGGTACGGATCCCGAATGACAGTTTAAGATATTTATTTGAGAAGGAAAATATCTATTCTATTGGGTTCAGATAGCTTTGCCTATTCCAGCAGATCGGTACGAAGCAAACACAATTTGGGGGCAATTGAAGGAGATAATAATTAAATAAAAAATATTTAAGTATTTTCCGTGTTAAGTTATTACATTTAGTCCTCAACTTGGCAATAGTGAGCTCTTGCTCATAGGAGCATTTCCGAGATCCCGAAAGCACCAGCCAACCAGAGGATGGTGGCACTCAGGGAAGTTAAAGACATAATAAGTTGGAACTCCGATTATCTCGGAAGCTGTTCTAACCAGATAAGGATGAATAATCCTAGACAAATTCGACTTAGAATAAAGAATCTAATGTCGAATAAAACTCTAATGAAGAAAGGTAAAAGTCTTGGAGAGTCCAAAGCAAATTTGTCTCGTTAGTAGCTAATTAGAGGGCACTTTTAATCCCATACTAAAGAGGAATTAGAAGCCGGATAGAACACAATTTAATAAGATGGTAAAAGTCTATAAATAAAGGTTAAAGATCAAGATAAAATGTACACAATATCACACAGTTCACATTTATAGCTTAAGAGTTTCTAGTGATCTCAAAGCTGACTTAACTATCGGAATACCTTCCCGCCACAATGGTGGAGGGCTATTTGACATTTTCTTATCTTGTAAGTCATAGGAATAAACGTATGGACGAGAGCGAATTCATTAGATAACTCATTGCCTATCACTGAGATTATGCTTTTCAGGTAGTTAGTTTTACCCACTTACACCATGTTTGAATAATACAATTAACTGTGTTAGATTTATTCATCAACTTTATTGATTTCCGTTATTAGGATGAGATACTCGAACCATGTTACACCATGATATTGAATCTTGCCCCAACTTTTTTTCAAATTATGAAATCCCATCCATCACATTCATGTTTACATGCTTACTCAATACTCATTGTTCGATTAAACTTTACAACATTGTTGATTCGACGAAATGCTTCAGATTTATGAAATATGGATTGACTTGGACTTAAGGTCCTTTGATACACATTCTAACGTTGGTGTACAAGTACATACTCCTAGGGACTTAAACTTTATTGTTGATTACCGATATACTTAGTAACGCTGACGTTGCCCTATTTGTTGTGACAACGTGCTCTGACATGCTTGATGGATTATGATGTGACAATTATCACGTGCTTTGGTAACATTGTTGGTGCCTGATTGTTATGAAAACAGGCTCTAACATGCTTGATGAATTATGACATGACAATTATCACATGCTTTGATAATGTTGTTGGCGTTCTGGTTGTTGTGACAACAGACTCTTAACATACTTGATAATTTAATGATGAATACTGAGTAACTTGTCGATGCCCCAATCGTTGTAACAACATGCTCTGACATACTTTTGAGAAATATGATTGGTGTAAATTTTACTCTTGGACTCATGATATTATCTCGGTTATCCATTTCATTTTATTATCCCCACTTATATGTTACTACTTTTTGTTTAGTTGTTTATCCATTATTATTGCCACACATAAGTTGGGATAGAAGGGTAGGATTTGTTTACCGAACTTTATCGCTTATAATGCTACATTTTGTCTCTGAAATTTTACGTCAGGTGTTGAAGATGAGGGTGAAGACCCAATGTGCCTAACCGACGACACCACAATAGACGGAGCCCTAGTTCAGTTAGTAAGTATAGTGCTCTAAAATCCCGATGTAAAGTTTTATATAAAATTTCCTTTTGAGAAGATTTTATTTTAGTATTTCAATATTTTGTCTTTATTTATGAGCTGAAGAAATGTTTAGAGTTTCTTATTTTCTTTTATTTAGCATTTCCGTAGCATTACAACATGTTTGTGTTGCTCTTCCCAAAAATGAAAGTCATTGGATTGGGAAGGAGATAGATTAGGTGAAGAACTTGTGCATTTTTGGTTAGCAATAAGAGTTGTGCCCAAATTTAGATTTGCATGCAAATTCCGATCTAGGCGGTGGTCTCTGAATTGCTAGCTGATCTTCTTGTGCATTGTCCTCAGAAAAATGTAACAAGCTATTAAGGTCGCTCAATTTTAAGCGTCTCTCTTAAATGGAAAAGATGTATTTGTGAGTTGTCATGGTATTTTTTTTTTATAGTCGAGGTATTCGGTTGGCTTTGGGTTTACACTTAATCTATTGCCGACTATTCCTCGGGGACCAATCATATTGTCTACTTGTGGGGGTCCTATTTAAACTCAAGATTTTATCCTGTATAGATTGACCTCGTAAGAATTTATAGCACTTGAGAGGTTTCGAACTTAAACAAATACATGAGGAATTGTGGTCGTGAGCCTTGGAAAAGAAACTTCAATTATGCTTGACACTTGTATTAATCCTTTTACAGTGTTCTCTCCCTTTTGGTTTGACTTTTTCCTATTATCATCATCTGGGATTTGGTTGACGAGTATAATAAAAGTTCAGATCATTCAAGAGCCTGCAACATTGGCAAGGGGAAACAAAAATAAAAAAAATGCTTCTTATTGGTTTTTTTATTTTTTATTATTTTACAACTTTCAAGAGAAAAATGATTTTACTAGCACTACCAAAAAAAAAAAAAAAAATGTGAAACTAACAAAATGTCCTCGATGAAAGTAAAGTTCGTCTCCAAATTAATATGCTTATTGTGTGACGAAAAACTTATTTCATCAACAATTTGGAGAAACAAATATTTAAGATGAGAAAATTATATTTTGTCACAATATATTGTCTACTAGTGACGAAAATATAAATTTTGTCACGGAACGAGTGGATAAATAAAAATTTATGTTCCCTCTTATTTGGAATTTCGTCACAATACAAAAGTTTTTGCGTGAGGCAATTTGTTTCGTCACTCATTTTATTTGAAACCAATAGATGATGAAAAAAATTCCTCACAAAAGGAAACTTTT
>JABCMJ010050633.1:246-17230 GCA_014822125.1 Arbutus unedo | reverse complement strand
CATAGGCCCAAATTAAGGGGTAAGGCCAGCTAAAATCGATATGAATAAGAAAGTAGAGTCAGCTGTGCACCAAAACGACGTCGTTTTGACATATAAAATACTGTTCAAATACTGTCCCAATTGTAATTAGCCAACTAAAATGGCTATGAGACCTACAGAGGGGAGTCTGCTGTGCGCCAAAATAATATCGTTTTAACATACAAAATATTGTTCAGTTCTGGCCATATATTGTTGCATACAACAGCTTTAGCTACGAGAGGGCGAGAGAGATTGGAGGATGTAATGACCTGACTTTGAATTTGGTACCCTCAAAGTACAGCTCATGTTTTCTTGTCTGTGAGTACAACAAGAGTATAACACACCACATCTACAAGAATACCTGTAAAATGGACGAGCAGGAACGCTGGAGACAAAACAAAACAAAGTGAGAACATGTTAATTCATAACTTGAGCCGTGCTACGCACAGAGACTTAAGTGCATAAGTCCAGACACAACCGTTTTATACACGTGAGGCTCTTATTAATTCAATGCTTAAGATGTGGGCTCCACGTGCATCGGATATTTTTGGACACATCTGTGTTCAAATCTATGCACTTGAGTTCATGTGCAAGACTTTCTCTGATAACTTTGCTGGTAACATAAATAGTGAAATCACTCCTATTTATAAGCTTAAGCTTTTAAACGAGTCTGTTTCACATGATATCACCAAGCCTGCAACAGATCTTATATTTGAATCTTGAAGCCTACGAAATAATAAAAAATATTTGCACCTTTTTTTGCCTGATTATGAAAAAAGCCAGACCACAAGTGATTGGGGGTGAGAGTATAGACATTAATGTTTACCCTCTCTAGCAACTTCGCCTCTACGTCTTCCGGGATGTTACAAAGTTTATGGTATGTGTCTAGTTGATACAAACGACAGGCCAGAGAAGGGGAGAGGACAGGAAACTCACCAAAAATGAGTAGATCTGCTTGCACCCAAAAGCTTGCTTGTTTGCGTATGTTGTAAAAATATTCATGAAACCAGATGGAATTGCTTGTAATCCTTTATTCCACCCATAATCAAAAGCAAAATATATATTTATATACGTCAGTGATCTAGAAATATCACTTTGAAGATTTGTCTTCTTCTAGCAGCAAATGTATTATAGATCTCACGACTTCATTATCAGCAACACTTGCCATCTGAAAAGAAAAGAAAGAACACATTTAAGTCGAAAGCCAATACCATTAGGAAGAATGATAGACAACTTAACTAATACGGCAATGCCATTTCCATGTATAAAGTGAATTGCACGACTGTTTCCGGAATAAGAAAAATAAAACTGGAGACCAAATGCCGTTAAAAGGATGATAAATATACAAATGGGCTATGAAGCACCTCGTTGGAGAACACGTACCGGGTGCAGGCACATTTTGGACACACGCGCACTCGCCAAACACATGTTAGCACTCAAATCAAAAGTGGCACAAACTAGTTCAGAATTATATAGGAACACCCACAATTCTATCAGTTTTGTTTTTTTGTTTTTCCGGTCTAGTGTCCGAGCGTATACAAATTATTTTGTTCTTTCCAACAAAAATTCTATTTAGACACTTTGGGAAATGACAAGACACTATGTGACACTTGTGAGACACATCGGTTTAAATGAAATGGTAGGCTCTAGTTAAAGATTAGAGAAATCTTTTATTTGTGCAATAGACAATGGCTAATGTCGGATGAGAAAAAAATGCAACACTATTTGTTGGAATAATTTTGTGAATAAATTAATGACAAATGAATAAAGGCATTTATGGAAATTTTTATTATAACTTAGCCTTACTTTTGTATTCTTCATTAATCTTTATTTTACGTCTAGCACATAGTAAAAACACAGTAAGTACATTTTCAAGCAATGCCCCAATACTTCATGCCATCCATTTTCTGACAACGGGTTTCGATGTGTCAACGTCATGTCCGTGCTACTTAGCACAAGGGATACATACTTGCAATGATTACCAGGGGCATGCTCAAATATCTACTTCAACATTTCATGTCATACATGAAAGAAAATACTTGTGCTTATTAGAGAAAACCAAAGCAACACTTTCGTCTGCATAGTCTGCATGAAATCAGGTGAGACAAATCATTGAACTAATTGGTCGGACACGCTTAAGCAAAGCTGAAATGGGAACAGAGACATTTCAGTTTGAAAGGGTACTCTGAGGTAGAGCGAGGCATTTACATGAATTGTCATCATTGAGATACTTGCAAATTGCAAACCAATATTATACTAGAAAGATAATTTGATTTTTGATGAACTAAAATCAATCATTAGAAGCTAAGAAGCCTCGATACAAACATAGAACATGGGCATAACACGTATGGACAAGGGCCACGATGATCTCTAAAAAGCTAGGACATTGACAGGACAAAGATACAGGACTAGAAATGATGAACATAACATGCAGACTACTAAAAATGCGAAATAAAACTAATTTGTAACACAAAAAAACCTTGTAATACATAATATAAATATCACTCAACAACATTAGAGTTATTCTCTAACAAGTCTAGCAACAAACTACTGTAACTCACTAAATGCCTCAATCATGAACGTGCAAATATCCATAGACCTTAATTTGTCGTGAGATGAAATGTGTGTTCAAGCCATGTCCCATTATCCCTTACATGTCCAACAAAGAATTTAAACATAAATACCCTGGTCATCCCATAACTGTAGTCTTTTACAAAAAGTCGTGTTATTTTTAGGATAAAAATAAAGCACTTCCGTGCATAATGGTTTAAAATTTTTCCACACCAATTTAAAGATCTCAATTAATACTTTAGATTAAAACGATTTTTTTTTAAAAATTCTACAAGAACCACTTTATTTTTTTATCCCTACAATAATACGCAATATACCACAACCAGATAAGTAGCTAAACCATAAGAAAAGTAAGCTTCTCCAGATGGAGGGAGTAATAATCTCAACAATGTGGCATGTCCGACTATATCCTGGTATATATGAGGAGTGACTGTGTGTAACACTTGCCAACTTCCACAACAACTAACATTTTGTTTGGAACTTGTGGAAAAGAAGGGAAAAGAAGAGAAACTAATTAAGAAGAAACATGCGAGAAAGGTGGATAGAAAGTTTTTCTGTGCTTAATACTTTATTTTGTTGTTTTCCCTTCTCTTTCCTCTCAAACCAAACAATGAAAATGAACATTTTAAACTATCCCTTCCTTTCCCTTTCTTCCCCCATGTTCCAAACGAAGCCTAAAATAAAGTGCCCATGCAAGGACTGACAAAAACAGACGTAGCCTATGGTAGCTGGTGGATCTAGTTGCAACATATATAGTTCACAAGTTGTTGACTACAGGAGTGCTTTTAACCACAAACATAACCTACCTGCGGCTTTCTAATCAGATCCTCAAGAATAGAATGAAGAGTTAACCGGAGTTCCTTGAAGAGAACAGCAATTTGGGCAGGTGCAGCCAATTTTATCCAACGATCTATGGTGACCAATCCAGACTGCCATAAGTAACCATAACCAAAAAAAAAAAAAAAAGTTCAACACTAGGCTGGAAGGAGAAAACTGAACACATGAACCATCAACAATAGTGTAGGGCTATATATATGCATTCAAAGGTGTAAATATGAGTTTGCAGGATGACGTGTTCACATGAACGACATGCACTTCATTGTAAAGAGGGAGCAAAAGTTTGAATGACATGCATATCTGAACACTGCAGCTAAAACCTATCACATGGAAGGGGAAAAAAAGAACATTTGATGACACCATATTGAATGAACTTGATTATTCTGGTTGATAAATTCCTAATGTCTATCTTAATTCTACTTGTCCAGTCTTAGAGTAGCATTTGAATTTTGATTGCTTGCTCTGATATTCTTCTCTATATATCCAGTAATCATGCTAATTTGTCCCTTTTCCAAGGTTGTAAGTAGCCAAAATGGATGAGATTAAAATAACTGAGAATTTATACCACAAGTAACTCAATAGTCAATATTACATATATCCCAACAACAAACCAGGGATAATATTTAGTATAACAAACAGTGTATAATAATCTAATAGGATTTGGCAAGAAAGATACCTGATGCTGAATACTCATGGAGCCACCAAACAGCAGAATCGAGTAAGGGGTTATTATGGTAGTATCCCGTAGAAACACCTTATTTGTTTCAACCTGAAAAAACAGCATCACATCTTCATTCTAAACCAGATGAAATAGACCCGCGACAAAATATGAATTAATTACACACTACAAAACAAATTAATAACCATACTATGATGGAAACTGATGTTCAAATACAATGTTACAGTTCATAATGAAAACATGAAAGTGGCACAAAAAAATGAACTTCAGTAATTCCCTTGGTGTGCCCACCTTTTCAAGATAGACGATAAAAGGGTGTGGAAATACTTTTAAGTTGCTGTTGATAGAGGAAGGATGTATGTAAACTTCTCTTTTTCCATCATACAAGGTAGGACGTCCCTTGGTTGTGGGACCTGCAGACTGACTAGGAATACCAAGAGCCGTTCTGACAATGCCATCTTCAGTAGCAGCTATATTGGGATATAAACCTGCACATATTATAGCCTGCAGAGAATCATGAAGGTCAAACATCTAGCAAGCTCATAATTTGTGAGATTTAGGAAAAACAAAACTTCTAGATGAGTTTCTCAACTTTAATGATAAGGATAAAACTGTGGATATGGACGGCCGTGGCCAAATGAACACTTCGGTCCTTTAGTTCTCAATGATTTTTGAACAAAAAAAAAAAAAACCCACATTCAATAGAACAAAAATTCCTAGCCTCTAACAAGAAAGAAACATAGAAATCCATTTCCACCTTGAAATCCGATTAGATATCAAGTGCCTTAATAAAAAATAAAAAGTTGGTTAAACTACTATGAAAAAGTGTATAATCAAATTATCAAGACGCATCCAGGTATGTGTATCGAACTTTTGGATGCATTTTCTTGCATCCTAAGGCTATGCATTTAGGGAAGGTTCAACACCAGGATATGCTGCCCAACTCGATACTCATACCTTAGTCCCTAGTCCCTACAACATAGTAAACATGAACCAAAGGCTTCATGGGGCATTATGAGCCTTTTCTGATTGCCATTGCACTCAAGTAAATTGTTAGTGCTCAAAAACAGACATAATCAGATGTCATGATGTGCTTGTAAAGTACAAAGATTATTGACTTGGCTTCCTCAGATCACTTCAATGTCTCCAAAGAGTACTTCAAGATAATAAGATTAAACGTCAAAGTAAATAAACAACTACAATGCTTTTGACAGCAAGCTGCAAACATCACTTATAAATTGGAGAGGGAGATTGTTACTTCCATTTTCTAGTTAACTACAAAGAGTTAAATAACACACACTAGATTTTATGCCATCACTCTACTGATATATAACCAAACTAAAAAGTATAAAGGCAATAAGCTAGCATTAGCACTGTAAAACAATTATATTTCTAAAAATTAGTAACCCTTAAGCTAAACATTAAACATTCCATCTTCTGAGCCATGAGTGGGATACCACTCTGGAAGAGCTAGAATTCTAGCCCCGTGTCATGACACAAAAAGCTTTGCGAGATGCCTATACATTATGAGAAATCGCTAAGCTTTTGTTGACAAAACACTCGATGCATCCAGGTGTATACAAAACACATGTGCGACAGAACTAAGTAATAGGTAATCTGCCTTTCATGGATACAGATTATGCTTGTAAGTGACAATATATCAAGGCAAACGTAACGCAGCACACTTCAGAGTTTCGAAGGAAAGAGGATGCATATTACCTGAAAGCAGACGCCACAAAGTAATAAAAAACTAATGCAAGCAAGAGATATACTTTAACAAGGAACACCTCAAAATATGATATCGACTTACCAGAACAATATGCATGATCTAATCAATAACTTATAGAAGAGCATCAAAACATGAAAACTAGCTATTTGGAAGAAAAATACACTTTGTACCTTCACAATTGAAGAATAATGGGAATAGATGTTGAATGATTGTGACATATCCGAAAGCCAACTGTCAAGTTTGTCACTCTTTTTGCCCTCAACCTGATACAGAAAATTCCTCTCAAAACTTTCATGGAAAGGAATATGATGCTGAAACATGTAAAACTCGCCAATAACCTAATGACAATGTAAATCACAGCATTGGGATTGCTATGGGTTGATGATAAAGAAAATCAAGTATCAGTTGCCAAGCAGTGTTGTTGCTTTGGAGCATAGAGCTGTATATCATTGTGATCGTCAATCTAGATTCATTGAGCATTGAAAATTAGGATCTTCCTGGCGTTCTCTCTAGGGAATCAGAGATGAGATTGCAGAAAACCAGATACCTGGAAATTACTAACCTGCCTTACCTAGACCATTACAGAATTGCAGTAGTGCATTTTTTTCACAGATTTTTCATTTTATCTCACAAGATGCTTGTTTTGCAGTGCTCTTCTGGTTGAAAGTCTTGAAGAAGTAGAAGTAGAAGCAAAAACTCGCATACCATTCCAAAGAATGAAGCGAAGGTGCACACCCTGGATGAGACCAAGGGTTCTTTCCATCAGATTAGTAACAGTCCATTCTCCAGAGGACTAACTCAAAAGGAAGAACTAAACACAGGTCGGTTATCAGTGAAAGAAGCAAACCAAAGCCCGATTTGGGTCCGTAAAGGGATAAACTTCCACCCGCGCTACCCACATCATATCCTTGATTTACATAGGTGCCCCTACTAATTTTGCAAATATGCCTCGAATTTGCGGTGTTTGGGTGTTCTACATTCCCATATGCATCTTCATCTCTACTCAATTCAACCTACTCACAACCATGGCTGTTTTACCTTGCAAAGCACCTCTCTCTAGGCTTGCTCTCTCTGCCTGGATTTTATTGCATTCCACCATTGCCATTATTTCCCTCCTTCTAATGGACATGATCGTACTTCACATCCCGTGATTGTGGCTGTCGCTTTTGGTTTTCGCTCAATGTCCACCATCTGGTAAGTTGTTTAAATGACCAATTATTTTAAATCTATCCAAACACTTCCTGTGCTTTCTTTGTCTATAACAAACAGTGCAGGAGGTCTATGTACATGAATGTATATCCAGTATCTTGACAGACTTTCAAGCCTTTCAACCAGGGCAGGAGGTCTACGTAAATAGATCAATAACCCATAAATTAAATCATTCCCCTCCAGAACTTCAATTTTTGATATGGATTGAATCAGAATGGATTATTAACACATATTCCAATTGATCCATAAAACTATAAAACTTGGATGTAATCATGGTCTTAAAACAAAATACAGTTTAAGTAAATAGATATATGGCTACTTGTATGTAATAACTCACAAACAGAAACACAAGTACATAAATAGGAACACATGCACTTATAAACCAAACCCAAAAAAATAAAGCCTTTTTTTGGGGGTAAACAGAACAAAACTAAGCTCGTGTCTCAATTAATTAGGCTCGGCTATGTGAATCCTTTTTCTCCACTCTGTTAAGGTCTGTATAAGCTAATGAACTATACATTCATATCCTTTTTACACACAAAAGAAAATTCCAAGTGCTTATTTTGCTCATTGTATGGTTATCACACATATAAGCAAAACAAATAACTGATATTTATGTGGTAATGTAAAGCCAAAACAAATAAAAAAAACCTTATAATTCTGTGGAAGATTGATAAGCCCAATGTCTGCCAGCAAAGTTCCAAACTGAATTCGCATGTCCCTAACACATGGAAAATAAATCAGAAGAGGACAACAGTGCTAAAGAACGCAGATATATGCAGTTAGTCTTTGGTAAAATATTGGTAAGCATCTTTCTTCGAAAATATTGCAAATATACCTCAAAAAAAGGGAAGAAACAACATATGTAGGGACTAAATCTTGGAGTTCAGCATACTATATACCAGATAAATCACGCTCGTACTAGTTAGCCTGAGCAACCAAATAAGCTGGATTGTGAACAATGGGCAATGATGACATGCTATGTTGCATGGGCTCCTCTCATTAGAAGAAAACGGAAAGTATTCAAAAATGAATTAGTTTCTAGTACCCCCCCAGTCTGTTGTCTGCATATCCATGTGTTGGAATGAAGGGAAATTGAATTTTCCGACAATAGGATAAGGACCCAAAGTTCGAGAGGCAAACAAATCTTTGTCCACAATTTGTATGTCATTTTGTTGATTCGTAAAAAATCAGGTACAATGTAAGCAACATAAGGTGCAGAAAAAAGGAACAATACCTTATCATATACATAACTGAACTGCTTACAAAATACAAACTGCAAAAGCGTTGTGCAGCTTTAACTCCATTCTGCAGGAATGAAAACGTTGAAGCAGTAATATCCACTATATTGACAGAGCATCTCCCATACAAACATGTCTACACATACAGACACATGCATACGGTGCAGCACCTTGAATTCAACAAATGTAAGGACATTATCCTTGATAATAAGTTTTTAGAAAAAAGAAATGTAAAGGAAATCTCTTGCAGACATCTGATGTCAAGCAAATCAGACTCCCCCAAAAAATTGTGCGACCCCCACCCTGGTGAAGGAAAAATGGAAGAAATCTTACCGGACACTCATAATACTCTTCCAAAGACCTACCACATATGGAACTCTACCAGGTTCTCTACTAACCCAACATGGTACCATATTTTTCCTCAATCACACTCCTCCAAAGACTGTTGCGAATCGTTATAACATTCTTCCAAGAATTGCCTTAAACACATCTTACTACCAATCCGTCTCTTTAACAACACTGCACACATCTTTCCAATCTACAAGGTGATATTTGAGCCCATTACCCCACACCTACTCACAAAAGTTCCTCATCAGCTTCCCAAGCCTTCATGTAACGGACATACACAGAGTAAACAGGAAACATGAAAGAGGCTTTGCATCTATAATCGAATTCATATTTCAATCTCCAATATCCCTGCCAACTTCTTTCCGCATAGATCCCAATAAAACAAAATCGTCCAGAAGTAAATGTGCAGTATCTTTGCCCATAAAGTTGAAACTTAAAACTATCATTTTTCATTTTACAATCTGGTTTTAGTAAAGGGGCGTTAACTAACCTCGCGTAAAATCTTTTCCCATTTCTTATAAGCCACCACCATCAGTAGGTGGTCAGATTGCCTGCTACCTTCATCTGATTCATTAGCACCGTCGATTTTATCAGTCAACAGTGCCAATTTGGCTCTGTCAACATTTTGCCTCTGCAAATTTACAAAACACATAATTCCATGACATTTCTTTTCTGTTCCGAAAAAGGAGACAAAATCAATTCAGGGATTAAAATGGACCTCATCCTTTGGATATACAAATGGCGACTTGTAGCTTAAAAATGCTGAAACAGAAAGAATGGGCGATAAGCAACCAAGTATTGCCCCGTAAATCATCATCTGCAGTCCAAAGGAAGACACCATCAAAACATGGCCAACAAACATTACTAGAAAGGATCGATACAAATTGATGAGTGCAAGGATGCACTCCCTTAGAGATACAAACATACACGGAGACCAACGATTAAGGGTCCTACCATAACACGGAGTATACAACCCATTGCCGATCAAAGTGTGCAACCATATTTGACAATAAAAGTAAACAAAGAAATAAAGGCTAATGCAATGATAGGCAACTATGTAACTAATGTGAAGTCCCTGCTGACAGCTTTAATTACAAACAGACAGTAGAGACAACCCAAATGATTATTGAATAGAGAAAATTAAACAGTTGCAATAATAGCTATAGGGTATGTAGAGAAAAACAAGAAGCTTTTGAATTGCTAAAAATGGTATTATTTACACATGGAACAAACAACCAGAAAAAATAGAAATCACATTCCAAAAACTGCGTCTATGAAGTTATTCTAAACAGTATGCTCAACCACTACAAGCATTTTGAAATAAGTACCATACAAATACAACATTTGTTTGATTCAAACCTTGCCAACCAATACATCAACTGGAAGTTTTGCCAAATGATACCCAAGCGGGGTCAATTCTTCATCCCTTTCAATGGCAGAAACCTAAAGCATACAGAAAATAGATGTTGCATGACCGATTAGATAAAAAGCTGACAAATTTGAGGGATCAAACAAGGTAAAAGTACTAACCATTTAACTCATTTATAAAAAATGGGTAAGAGCATTAACTGAGAGACTGCAAAGCAGTCAAATGTGTCTATTGGACCTATTGATCACTTTGAGTACATTTATACTAGACCCTTGCTTACGCGGTAATCAACCAGACAAATTATGACATGATTTTGCATATAATTCAAAATGATAAAGGCTTTACTGAGCAGGGAACTGTCAGAACATTGACAGCTAATTAAGGGGTGAAAAGAAAGAGGAACAACGATGTTTCACTAAGAAAAAAAACATACATAAGACCAAGCAATTACGCAAAAGCATCACGTTAAATAATCATACAAAAGGTTTTTATAACTTGACCAAGTTCAACTGCGAAAATGAATTAGGAAGAGATGAGGAAAATCTAATAGAGAAACACATAACGGATATTTTATTATGGGGGGACCAGTGCATTAGTCCCCTGAACCAGACACACTTGAGGAAATATAAGGATTTCTCCAGGCAAGGTGCCAACCCCAAGCAGGGGATTTCAAACCCATGACTTTCAACTCAAAAAGATGGGTCCTCGCCACCTACATCTAGGGGTTCAATGAAGTGGTCAAGAAAAGCAATAAAATGGGTCGACTGATATTACAAAGTCAAAATTTACAATTAACCACAAACAGATAAACCAAACCAGCATCATGACTTAGACAGAACCAGTAGAATTCACATCACTCTTTGAATAGGATTCTGCTAATGCATGAATGAACCTATTTTCTCATCATTCCTGGTCTCTCAAACTCCACAGCTAAAGATTTTGATTGATCCAGAGAGAAATTACATTATATGCATGCCATTATTACAGGTGTTAACACATCAGTTAGAATTTGCATGAGCTCCAAGGAGAAGTAAAACAAGGTGCGCAATATTGAGAAATATATTGCACATTACCGAGATTTTCTTTCTTTGGTTCCTCTCCCATTCAGCAATCATGGAATGGATCATGGACATGGTAATGTGCATTGTGTTCTTACCTAGAAGGCATTTCTGTTGATGCTAAAGATTATAAAACCCAAGTTTTTAGAGATTCAATGGTTTGCACTTATATTGAAGATATGGGAGATTCCATGATTTTTACTTACTATGATTTCTGCCTTGGCGTTTGTAACTCTGGTATCCTGATCCCTACGACTTAAGGAAATGACTGTATCTACATGGGAGTTACTATATAGCCAAGATCAAAGTCAACCCCAGTGAATGAGAGGATGTAGTTCATAGAGGCTGTAGTTGGCATAGGCCAAGGTTGAGCCTTCTTGGCCACGGGGGGATTCTTCTATTCGCCGGTTCTCTATTTGCCACTTGCCACTACCGGCGGCCTCCACGTTGTTTCCCCTCTGCCAAAAGCATGCATTGCTCATGTGACAAAACCAAAATCAACCTAATGAGAAGATGTACCCATAGAGGCATTGTGGGGACGTAGGCTTAGATTTGCCGAACCATGTTAATCCCATTTTGTTCTTGTATATTTATTTTCCATTTCCCATCTATCCATGACTTAACATTTTCATATTACAAGATATAGAGTTTCAGGACCATAGTTGATCAACAAAAGAAAATATCACACACACCTCATATAATAATGAAATTGCTGAGTTTATAGCCTCCTCTCTTGGAGGTTCTAGAGCCTGAAAACAGAAATTTACCAAACAAGCAATAATCAGATACATCATGGCAAATCCAAGTTAAGAAATAACACTGTTGCAAGAGGCAAGAGGAAAACATACCTCATTACCTAATGCGTAAAAGCAGAAATAGATATACCTTTTCTAGAAAAAGGACAACATACCTTCAACAAAAATGCCTTTATGTTACCGAGAGAGAGCAATTTTATCTGTAAACACAACTCCACTAATGGCATTCGCAGCATCTCAGGTATCTTCGCATCATATGAATTAAGTATCAAAACAATCAGTTTTAATTTTAACATCAATGCTACAATCTAGATAAAACTTTGTATTCTACTTGAGCAATAAATACCTGGAATGGACGCATGAGGTTCCCAAATCTGTGATGTGTATACAAGCAAAAGCAGATTCCAGGTTTCACACGTCCAGCTCTTCCACGACGCTGCCTTGCATTTGCTTGAGATATCCAATCTTCAACCATGCTAGACAATTTCTAGTAGCAAACGAATCAAATCATTCAGAAGCAAGAACAAAAACATGATATGCACAACCTAATAGTATGCCCAAGTTTCATCAGACACTGAAGGAAGAAACAATGTTGAACAGGGAAGATGCTGAGGGGTTAGAATTCCAAAGTCAAACCAGTTGACAGAAGTCAATCTTTCCGAGGTGGTTTAGATCTTTAGTATTTTAATTTATTAGAATAACCATCCTTCTCTCCAATGAACTTCGTTATGTGTGTAAATGGCAGTAGCAAATGAGGCCATCCATGACAAAAATTTAAAGAAGCATCGAGAATGTAACAACACTCCACCATACAGTAGAACTAGAGCAATAGGTTTTTGAGTTAATAACATACTTTATTCAAGAATAGTTTAACAAGGATTGTTAGATCTTGCCCCCACAAATTAATAATAAACTCCAAAATTAATACATGAGCATGGGCAGCTTCTCCAGCCGTTGCCAATTGGTTGAGTTAGATGCTTTAATATGGTATCAGAGCTAGGCTTTTGGAGACCTTTGGACGAGATTCTCTTGAATGATTTCCCGTTCACTCAGTTTTGTTGTGATTCCTAAGTTAAGGATCATATCATATGGTTACCTCTCTATGTGCAAGCCATGTAACTTTGTCGTGATTCCTAAGTTATGGATCATATGGTTACCTCTCTACGTGCAAGTCATGGGTTGCACACATAATGAACTGTTAGAACTTGTTACGCGTCAACTGATTATAACCTCCAAAACTAGTATACATTCTTAAGCGGCCTCTCCGCTCTTTGCTAATTTTTTTTTGAGTTGGATGTTTTAACAAGAATTCTAGTATTTTGAAAAACATAAAAGTTCTACACTAAAATATCTCATGCAAGGACGAAATGCCAACTGAAACATATGAACACAAAAGATTACTCCAACCTAAATATAAAAAGCAATTTTGAGGTTTGGTATTTACTTTAGCATCGACAACTCTACGGGCAGTACACCAAATGGTTGATAAACAAGGAGTCTAGTCCTGATGATTGAGTCATATCAAATAACAGAGGTAGACGACTTGAAAGATACAAGCTAGATTTCTGGATGTTTATCTAGTTCAAAAATAGCATGGGATGCAACACACTACATCAGCTGTCCAATATTCAGGTTTCAAAATGCCTGTACTCATGAGAAACAAAATCATGCTCCAAAATAATAACTCAAAAAGGTAAAGAACAAACCTTCTGTGGATTATAGCGATTCTCCTTATGCTTTCCACCGTCAATCACATATACCACATCATCTATTGTTATACTAGTCTCAGCAATATTTGTGGCTATTATAACCTGGGGAGTGCAGACATTAAGAAACCATAAGATACTTATTTCATTAGTCTAGAGGAAGCCATGCATATAGTTTTACTAGTTTAGACAATTCATCACATAACTCAATTGATCTTTATTTAACTCACTTTAACAATTTGCAATAGTGGAGAATTAGATAATTTGTATGAATAATGAAACAGTCAACTTTTTTGTTGGACCCCAACATCAGTGCCTTAATATCTATGAATATTCCCTTGTCGGCGGTAATCAACGGAACCGTCCTCTGATCTTATGTAATTGCAGAATAAATTTAGGTAGGAAGATATGTAAGGTCTGAGAGAGGTAGTAAGCAGGCAGACTTACCCATGGTTGGAGGTATATTTGGCAAGGGAGTCACTTTGATCCCAAAGTAAAAAAAATCCCTAGAGTAGACATAGTTTCAGCGCTATTTTGACCCCACAAATATTGCA
Source organism: Arbutus unedo (assembly GCA_014822125.1). NCBI lineage: Eukaryota > Viridiplantae > Streptophyta > Magnoliopsida > Ericales > Ericaceae > Arbutus > Arbutus unedo. The sequence goes on along the minus strand of JABCMJ010050633.1, from coordinate 3,156 downwards.
CAATTACTACAAAGAACTACTCACATTTTCAATTCTTGCCATTTGTCATTACGAATCATAGATGTCTTCAGTACTTGACCCCACTACTAATAATCATGGGACCATCTTACTACCACATTTATGTGAATGAAGTGAGCAGATGAACATTCAGATTCTAATGGCAGTGGGATGTCATCTGAAAATATATATGGTTCTATCAAGTGATAATAGCAATCATGACGAAAATCGCGTGAAGTGAAAAATGTTTAACATTGTACATCGGTGCAGGATGACAATTTCAATATCAGATTGATTACCTAAAAAGACCATAAAGGGCAGTCAAAAAAGCAACAAAAAAGGTGGTGTAGTAACATTTGCATTCTAATTCCTAATTTTAAAGCAAAACATAGGGAGAAAATCCTACACAAATAGGCCAACATCAGGATTTGGGAGAACTAGTATGTCAAATTTTGGATGGAAGAGTCTCAAGGCACATTCATTGTTGTCATGAAAAAAATCAGGCCCCCATTCAGGAATAGGGCTGAAAAGTTATACAAAAACATCATAAAGAAGACAATCTATAGGAAACTACTTAATTATGATGCATAGAATGGAAAGAAGACTTCATATGGAACATGGATTGGAAAGTCAATTTTTGTGAGAATCCTGCAGGATAAACGTCAAGAACTTTACCAGTATAATTTGGAAGATGTCGATAATCTCAACATTTGTGGGACATGGAATCTACAATGGATCCAGTGGTTGTTTTATGGGTGGAGTATTACCATGCAATCATATACGGCTAGGACTACATGCATCTTATGTAACAATTATATTCAATGTCTTTTTATTCAATACAAGACAGATTTTGAGTGGGTGAAATATTTTCATATTTACAACACTTCACATAGTTTTACCTTGTGGGGTGATATTCAAAATGTGCAAGCAAGGATTCCTGGAATGTGCTTCCTCTATGTTGTCTTCTCTTCCACAATGTACTTTTCCCAGTTTACTGGTCACAGAACCAATTTAAACGCCCCAAACCCTTCTATATTTGTCCATAATCAAACCTAAACTGTAACCTTACCAATTGGCCTTCCGTTTAGCCCTAACCTGTACTTCCAGCTACTAATGTTTTGCAAGAGTTTTTCATATGCGTCTAAGCAAGCACATAGAAGGTGTATTAGTCTGAGTCAATACAAGCAGTCGAATCAACAATCAATATATGCTGTCATCTGGCACAATCAAACAGATCTTTGCCCTTTGTCCCTCATTGAACATTGCAAACCCTAAAAGCCATCATAGCCCTAAACCCACCACACATCCATCGGTAAATAGTAAGCAATACACCAAGTTTCCTACAGCTCTACGTCAATGTTGTATTTAATCAAAAGGATCCAACTTGCTTCTTCGAATTTCTTAGGGTGGAACATTGCTCTCATTGACTTGAGATATATACCTTTAAGGTCTAAAAAACTATCCCCAAGTTCGTATTAATATGTGTAGCAATGTTAAGGGAGCAGATATAGGAAGCATAGCATACATGTCTTCCAAACTTCAAGATTAAAATCGGCCGCTGCATATTTTGTCCACCACTTCTCCTCAAAATGAAGGTTTCACTATAGTTGATGTCAAGGAAATGGAAGTCAACGTTTCTAGTGCACCTAACATAAAGAGTGCGATGATCAAGGTACCAAAGTCGATGAAGTCAAATTAGCAAATACAATATTATGGGTTGATCGGGGTGCTATTTTGATGTGGAATAAGGTGTCCCATAGAACTGGAGAATAGGAACAGTTCAATCAAGATCGGAGATAATATTTTCACAAATTTAACAAAAGTTCAGAATATCTTGGATTTCTCTTGTACATTTTTATCACTGTTCATCGTGTTTCCGATGGGACGAAACTCTTCTTGTTTTTTCCCCTCAGTACATAGAATAAACCATCTAATGTTCCAATGTTCCAATGTTCCTCTACCATATCCATAGACTCATCGTTTGGAAGTGAAGCCAAGATTTGAATTCGGGAGTGGCAAAATCAAAAGAAATCAACCACTAATAATAAAAATACTTATAATTCAATATCCAGAAAAGTCCACATGTTTAAGGTCAATCATCTACCTAAAAGAAGTACATATGTTCTACAATTAATCATCCATAATACTCATAAAATAGTACACGATGCTAACGCAAGACTACATCACTTATCACATATGTTTAAGGTTAATCATCCATTAACGTAGAACAAAAATGGTTTAAAACAACATAAATAGAACTCGACCTTCTTTCAAATTTTGAAAATCGTCTAAGATTAAGTCTAAACCAAATTTCTAAGCAATTTCCATTTCATGTATATAAGCGAAGTGTCCAAGAGGAAACCATCTTCCATTTTGTTCGAAAGTCTATTATTGATGAATTTCATAGCTCAAAATGATCGTTCGAGGTGCGTACGGGTGTCATCGGACTCAAAGACGGAAGACCAATGTATGTGCGTGTAGGAGTGTGTGTGTGTGTGTCGTGTGCGAGCCAATACTAAGATAATCTTTTAAAGACAAAAAAAGGGGTGGCAGGTGTCACACACCCCCTCTTGGTAGTTTTGCACCTGAAGTGAAGCACGTGACTTGATAGTACAGGCACAAGACCATAGAACCGAATCCCTTTGAAGCATACAAATCATGAAAGAAATGAAAGATTTGAACGAATGGGAATAGCCTTCACATAAGCCCCTCTATTTTCCTTCACAGCACTAGGCGCTGTTTGCTGATCATTTTTTGTTTTGAAGCAACTTTTGAGTCGAACTGTCAAATTGATACAAACCATTCTAAACTTAGTTAACGATGTGGCAGGTGTATCAGCTGGAACCGTGCGCTCACCACATCTGATAATAAAGCTAGGATAAGTTGTTATAGTTTTGTTATAAGTTTGTTACT
>JABCMJ010050627.1:0-38263 GCA_014822125.1 Arbutus unedo | reverse complement strand
GAGAGAATAAAAGCAAGAAGTTGAGGCAGCAGGAGCTTTTACAGGTGTAGGGGGTGGGGTTGGATGTCTTGCTATCAACACCCATACATTGATAGATTATACTTTACCTCCCCTGAGGTTTCTAATAAATACATGGATCACCTTTTTGCTCTTCCTTTTTTTTAATTATTATACATTTACCTCGTCTATAACTAAAATTAATCGAATATTATTAGTTAAATTATTAAAATTTCAAATCCGAGATTTTTTTTATAAAACAAACTACAACATATTTTCTCATAACGTCTAAAATATCTTATGTTGATTTTTTTTTTTTAATTCTGAAGTCGAAACAAATACAAAATTTTTAAATTTGTCCAAGGATGGGCAGAGAAATGGGAGTTTTACGACCCAGTTCTTGACAAGATTGATAAGGAATTGCTCGGGCAGAGAAATGGAAGTTTTACTCTAGGTGGTTGGTGCGGTGGTAAAACGCAATGCTCCAAGGTTAGGAACGCCGGGAAGCTTAGACCGGGCCTTGGAAACTCAAAGGTTTCTCCGTCTCATAGGTAGACTCAAAAGTTCTGAATACCGTATTAGTTTAAACACCGATTTTCTTATTGAAACGGTACATAAAAATAACAATCATATACCGAGTATCGTATCTGATTTATCGCAATTATCAATATATATATATATATATATATATATATATATAAACCAGAGAGAGAGCCAAAAAAAATTAATTTTTTTTGCGCAACTATATATACCGGTACCGGCCGGTGTTTAAAACGATATGGTATTAGAAGTATTTGGTACCATTTTTATGTCAAAACACCGGCCGATACGATACAGTATTGATAACTTTGGTAGACTACTTTTACAAGCTAAGTATAAGCACAATCAATGTAAATAGGGTTTGTTGAATAACCAGCATGTCTAATGCACAAGCCCTATAGTTGATAGGTATGTTGTATCACGGGGATTTTCATTTAGGGAGGATAAGGGTTAGTAGCACCATTGGTTTTTTGGAGATATGGCATTCGGGAAAACTTTTCTTTCACATAAGTTTAATCAGCCACCAACTTCATCCAAGCCTGTATTTTGACAGCCCCAACAGAGAATTCCGAAAAGATTGGAAAACCTAGTACTCAAAAACCTAAAATCATTCCAAAGTGAGCACTTGACACCAATGCATCTATTCAATGATAGCACTATTTAATGCCGAATATGTCCAGCATATATTTAGAGTAGAGGACCATATATAGAAGCAAATACAGTGTGCCCAGGCAGATTATCGCTAATTAATGTACAAAAGCTGCCTTGGGGTATTATGAAGTACTGAAGATTGCAAAGGTAAGTGAAATTACCCATAGAAGATGGAATGGTGCTGTTCAAAGCTATCAGCTAGCTGGAAAATTGCACCAAACAGATATTGCCCATAGACTTGCTTGCACACCACCATCCCCGAGAGAGAGAACAGCAAATCTCATCTTCCAAAAGACGCATATCAAGGACCGGAATCCTCTTCAAAGCACGTAGTTGCGTTGCCATATCTCTTGTTTCTACACCCAATGAAATGGGATATCAGAATATAAGCTGCTTCCTTTAAGCAAAAACATTTAAGCAATGGGGATATGAAAGGATAAGCCGCTTCCGCTAAAGCAAACTCATTCCAGCAGCAGAAACTGGAACGAATACCTCCTTCATGAGGCCTGAACCAGTAACATGAGAAAGCAGTCCACAAGCTGTGACCAGTCCACCCACAAGCATCGAAGAAATCCATAGCTGTCAGCCTCACAAAACAATTGTTCAAGGTTTGAAGTTCTACTCTGCCACGTAAACCCTGACCCCTAGGTTGTTTGGAAGAGGCTTGTGCAATCCCATGACGTATTTCTAGCCAATTGTTGATGCGCTTCATCCGAGAAGGAACTTAAGAAATTGGAACTGGCCAAATCCGGAAGCTTAGAAATATGAGATGCTGCTAGGGCTGGAAGGTTTTAAATACTGCAGATTTTCTCTTCTCTGTCTTCTGAGAACATTTATGAGCATTCTTCTCAAAACTCAAATCCAAGGTGTCCAACCTTCGTACATATTGCAAAGATTATCCACACTGGTTGCTTGCTTAAGCAGATAATCCACTTGCTCTGCAATACTGATTTCTCTGAAAGATGTACAGTACCTTTTAGCACTAATTTTTACTAGGAAAATACCATCAGATATCAAGCGGAGTAGGTACCTGTTGTCGGCAATATCTCGACCATCTAGCTTCATTTCGACTCGCTTTAGAACTGATAATGCATAAGCATTTTTACCTACAGGTGAAAAAGAATTACAATACAGAATATTCTAGAATGTTTATGCAATGCTTTCAGCAAATATGACAGAAGTGAATAGCCATCATAATGCCAGCAACACAACCTATGGTACACCTCCTTATAACCCACTTTGGCAGATTATCTACATATGCCAGCACAATGCCAGACATGCACATAAAAGTCATACAATACAACATGTGGAAGTATCCGCGGGCATTTCTCCTTCCTTCCAATAAGATTACAAAACAAGTAGCGGTCCTTAAGAGGTATATATTGATTCATTTGATGTTATAAATATCCAGATATAAAATAATGCACCATCTCTTCACATTACACACACACATATATATAGTCCCCTTCCTATGGGCTATGAGGGATCCTTCATTTTGCTAAAATACAGACCTCATATTTCCATATCAAAATTTGATAATCCGAACCGTTTCATGTGTTTAGAACATATTTTTTAAGGATACTCGTAAGAATTAGCTTAAAAAAATATCGGCAAGGACTTGATCCAAGCAGTTTTGCATAAATGCTGGCAGAAATAGTTTTATGAAAAACTGCTTGGACCAAGCTCTTCCCAGTAAGATTTTGAGCCAATTCTTCACGAGTACCCATAAAAACATGTGGTTAAATACATTGAATGGTTTGGATCATAAAAAACTTCTAATAAAGGATCTCTCATTTTGCTAAAATGCGGACTTCTCCTTTCCTGATCAAACATTGTTGATTGAAAAATGTCCCTGAACTACAAGTCTGAAATAAACATTACAATTTGGACTTGATACAAGCTAAGATACAAGGAAAGTAGGCTTTATCCATATAGTTATGAAATCATGTACAAATTAAAGCATCATAAATTAGTTCAAAACTTCAAACGAGACCGATTTTTGATATTTAACTATTCTATTGTTTGATATGTACTTGATTATCAAGCTGGCTAAATCTAAAGCATTAACTTCAAAACTTGTACTAACACTGAAACATATTTGTAATATCTGAACAGCGGGAGATGAATGGGTAGTTAGAGAAGTATCATCTTACCCCTGGATACTCGATTTCCAACGTCAGTAATCAGCAATGGAGTTTCACCATCTTCATCTCCAGTCTTTCGTTGGTTTAACGAAGACAATTCATATTTAAGCCCAGACTTCACCTGTGGCTTCTCCTTGTCTAAAAAATTTGAAGTCTCAGCAACCTCGGATACAGATTCATCATATGCCGATTCCACCAGCTTCAGACATTCATCTATTGAACCAATATCACCATTACTGGCCTCTTGATACCTAAATTCTGACTGTTCATGGAGCAAAATTTCTTCGGAATCAATTCCAGACAATGGAGTGGATTCCAAATATCCTTTGGCCTCCATGCTTCTAAAACTATGTACAAGCTGTTGAACTTCTGAGTCATTGAAGCTATCTTCAAGACTTCCTTCTGCTGACGTGGCACCACTCTCTGAGCTGCTATTGCAGATGCTATCTGGGGGAGATATCCACTCTTTGTCTTGTAGAGACAATCCACTCACTCCAAGAGAATCCTCACCACTTTCTCGATCAGATTTGGAGAAAAACTCTCCCTCCTTGCTAAAGTAGTGACTATCATTGCCTGTAGCTTCCGGCCTTGACAAACTAATCTCCTGCGACCTCACTTCCTGGCTTTCTCCTAGTCCTTCAAGAGCCTGGAAGACCAATAACACTAACTTCAGTAATGTTCATTTTGCCAGAACATTTATATTGGACATTTAGGCTCCTTTCTTTTTGACGTGAAAGGATTTACGGGGAAAATATTTTTCAAGTAAACCACTTCTACATGTAAAGATAACATTGCCATGAAATATTTACCAGTGTATAGCATCAAACATTGAAAGAAATATCCAGACAAAAGAATTTATAAACTGTGATATTGCAAAAACTCATCATAGGAACCACTGACCAATTGATGAATTGGTCTTCCAATGCAAACCAATATTCAGATTGATAATTCGAATAGGTTGATATTTTTGTTTCTTGTTGCAGTGTATGGGGAGTTCGGAATCAGAAGGGTATAAAATAAAAACTGACAAGGCTTGAGATTAGGGCATCCATAGTTTGTTGTCTAATAGCTCCAGTTGTTAGAGAATAGACTTTCCCCCACAGAAAAAGGAAAAAGAGGGAAGCCGGTGGAGGACTCCAAAAGACGCAATTAGAGTGGGAAAACTAATTTATAAAAATCAGACCGGTGAACTGTTTTCTTCTCCTTGCAATCAAAACAACATTCACAATAGTAGCATTACCTTATGAAGATTTCCTGCATGAAGACTTGCAGTTCGAGCCAATCTGGTTAACAGGGAATGGACTCCCTTCACAGAGATAGCAACAGATGGCACCAAGGGCTTAAAAGCCTGATAAGCCTCTTTAATTCTCAAGTAATAAGACTGGTATATTGCTTGACCATGAATTGGAGATATCTCCATTTTGGTCTCTCTTTCCCTTGCCATAGCATCAGTCATAGCAGCAACATCCTTAGATAATACGGATTCAAGAGGAAGCAAGATTGTATTTGCCTAACCCAAACCACGAGCCACATACATAAATATGATTCAGTAAGCAGACTAAATTCATGTTTTCAAAGTGCACGACATATGTCAGCAAATATGAAAAAATAAACTTGAAATTACGATTCGGAGAAAAGTAAGACCTTAGAAAGATGTTTCATGAGAGAAGAATGTACTGCAGCAGCCTCCTTCCCCAAACTGTGAACGTCATGTAGACCTTCGGTTATTGCCAAGACCTAAAGCAAAGTACAGCACTGTTAGCCACACCAATAAGTGACACAAATAATCTAAGTTAGAATTTGTAGGATGAACAAAGTCCATAGATGGAAGAGAAACAAAAAGAAAACATAAGCCAAATAATTTATTAGCGAGATACTATGTCTCTTGATCAAAATTATCTCTTCGTAATGATGGACTAAAGGTAACTTGATATGCTACTTCCCAGCAACTGCATGGGAAAGTTAGGTAAAATATCAGATTCTTTTCTTTCTTTCTCCCACAGAAGATTGAAGAGCAGAATGGCAACAGGGGGAGGTTGCACTGTAGAAGCGGTGTGGGCATTAAATATATTTTTCTGATGACATTGATACTTCTCATGGTGTGGCCGAGGAGGAACTGAGGTACCTTCACTGTTTCCTAAAATGTTTGAGGCGGTATCACGTTTGTATGCCTGAATGTGGTACCAGGGTGGGAGGTGCAGAATGCCAGGGATTGGCTGCTGCCTCTTAGGGCTCCCAGTGGGCTAACTTCTAATTATTTAACGCTCTTCATCTCGATTCGAATTGCATTTGCAAATCCTATGGTCTTTGAATAATCCAGTCTGTTTTCCCATTGCTTTCATCCATAAAACGGAATAGTCAACACCTAGAATAGGGCCATTAAGGAAGATGGGGGTTTAGCCACATTTGATGTTATATAGGGGTGTCTTCTTTTTTTTTTTCTTTTTCTTATAAGTGTTGGTTTTTCAAATTTAACACATTCATGTGATGGATGCCTTCACCTGACAAACGAATTCAAATCCATAAACATTGATACGCACAGAAGAAAACAAAAAAATCACTATGATGCAATCAAATGTCCAATAATCATAAACGTGATGAAAGGATACTCCCCCTCACAGCACGTAATCACAACCAACAGCACACCATCGTGAAAATAATGAGGTTAACCGAACGAATATTAAAGGATTATACCTCTTCAAGCATGGAACCACATTCAGAAGTCAACGCAGTGTGCCCCCTTATGACACACCCAAAAGAAGATAGTGCCACATTGGCTTCATAGGCGTAATCCCTCATTGCAACAAGAGTGCTTTGCAAATCACCTACATAATACAAATCACATGTCACTCTCACAAAGGTATTGACGTGTACTTCGAACAGTGATATAAAAGTAAGCTCCCCAGTTCCTAGTTCCTACACAAAAGAGATCAAAGGGAAAACGATGGCCATCATTTCATGAAATCCTGATGGAAACTTCTAACACCAAAATTCCACTGAAGCACAAAAATAAAAAGAAACGTAGAAAAAAAAAATTTCATGAAGGAATATCATTTTATTGACACTAATCCAAAGCCAAGTATTCGACCTATATAAACATTCAAAAGGAATTTGTAGGCATCTCACAAGTTAAACAAAACATATTTCATAGTAGCCAACAATTTCGTACTTGCCTGACTGAATCTAGCCTAACCGAATCCCAATAAGTCTCTTCCACTCATTTTACTTTGAAGGTAATCAAGCAACCATATTTTTCAATCACTTTAAAAAGGGAAGTTTTCAATTTGAGAATAAATATTGCCAACCTAAGCAAACATTTAACAACCAGCTCAAAGGTATCCATGCAAAAACGACCTGAACAATTTATGAACCAATGTTATAACATTAACATGTCGTAAAAGGCTCGAGCCAATCTGACATGCCACAGGTAAAACAGTATGTTGATGGCCTGTAGCTTCACGGCTATTCCTGAAGTACAAATAAGAATTCATGTGTTTATATGGATATTGTGAGTATCAACTGAGAAATATGTGACCTGAAGCCGATTTTGCTTTCACAGAAGCAATGCTGAGTTCATTAGTCGCAGAAAACAAGCCACTGGAAGCAGCATCCATGTTGATCTGTGCAAGCTTCCACTCTTGTTCAGCACCTAATATTCATAGCACAAAACAGTTAAGTTGATCATCCATATAACAGGGTAACTAAATGAGTTGACCTTGTCCAATTCAGAGATCAATTAACTTAGAAAGATTGAAACTAACGAGTGAAAGAATGGTAAGTGACATCCAGTCTTGTTAATGCACTCAAGTAAGCTTGCTGCCATGTCCTGCCATCAGCACCACTCGAAAAGGGATACAGATCTCCTGAATTCCGGAAAATGCCATCTCTTGATGCTTCAAACTCCAATACTGACACACAAATTTTGATGATATCTGATGCCCTTTCTCGAGCTTCCCATAACAATTGTCGTCGTCTCATTAGATGGTTGTGGAATTCAGGAGGTATTCCTGAATTCCTTGCCGTGGTACCTCCCATCGAACTGGAATTTGGACCACCACAGGCCCACCCCATGGCTCTTTCAAGCTGCCCTTCTGCAGCAATGGAAGTTCTTTCACAAGCCTGCAGGCCCTCCATTGACCTAGCCATTTTCGACACCAAAGATTGTATACTTTCCAACAATTTAGGTCTACTGAGGTTTAGAACAACTGAAAATAAGTTATCTTCACTTGCAAGAAATTTATGAGATACGAGCCTGACATTATGCAAGGGACTAATGTTAACATCATGCACCCATTCCATCTGAACAATATCTAGGCTTGTCTTGTGAAGAGCCTCTTTAAGTTCATTCACCTGTCTTTTCATGAGGGAAGCGGCTGACCTAGCTGCTCTAACAGTTTCATGTGCATTGCAGTACTCCTCAAGCATAAGTTGTACTCTTCTTACAGCCCCGAAATCTTTCTTCACTTGATCAAAAGCGAATTTGTTTGTTGTTTCCGTCAGTTGCTTCAATTGTTCATTTTCTTTGTCTAATGTAGCCAACAGAATAGGACCAACTCGCTCTTTCAAGTATTGGCCAATATGTCCTTGAAGTTGAATTTCAAGCTTTTTCTTCTCAATATTGAGAAGCTGGTCAAATCCCAAATTTTGATCTACAGATGAAGCTGTATCAAGTATGCACGAATCAAGCAAATAATCCACAACACCAACTTTCCAAATAAAGAAAGAATGGCTGTTCATTAGGTTGGGAAACTTCCAGATGTATTCAGATAGGGGGCAACCAGAAGTTATCAAGTCTGAAAGATGGGAAATACCATTAGAGCAAGAAGCAAAAGGCCCACCAAGTGAAACCAATGCCTTATCAATTGATTCCAACTCGGAGAAGGGCTGGAATAGTGCCGTCAAAAGAGCTTTGCTTTTTATGATGTGCAAGTCACCCTCCTCTTCAGCACTAAATAGGGATTGGAAATGCATTTCAGAAGAAAACAGAGCATTTCTAATAGTAGCTTCTCTCTTCATCAGAGAAGAATTTCGCATGTCCTTCTGGTTCCATGATTGATGGAGTTTGTCCAGCTGTGCTTTACAAGCTTCTTCTTGAGAGGCGAGTTCTTCAGCCTCTTCCCAAGAAAGATGATCCCTACCCTTCATAGCAGCTTCTTCAAGAGCCAACTGCTTCTCAGTAATGAGACCCACCTTAACAAAGTAACTCTGCTCCAATTCCACTAAAGATACCCTCTCTAATTCAACCTCGACCAGCTGCTCCAGTGCTGTATCAACGGATCCCTTGATTTGCGAGAGAGATCCAAATGCATCCATAACTTCTGAATTGAAAGATACAACAGATCTTATCACAACTGGTAAAACAACTTCAATCATTTGCCCAACCAAGTTCTTACAAGTATTTAAAGTAGTTTTGAAAACGGAAGCCCAGTTCCTTTGGAAAAAATAATTTGAACCATCACCATCTCTGTCAACAATAGGTAAATCACTCCCAATAAAAGGCCATAGTTCGCTAACAAATCCTGCCACCAGTATGCATTTCTCTATTTGCTCTTCCAAGTCACCAAAAATAGTTCCAAGATCAGACTGCACCAAATTTCCGGTAATTCTACTCCCAGTAGAACGGCTAAATATGTCGAGCATCCTACGCTTAACCTCATTATATAGAGAAGTCACTGCTATATTTAGAACAGTCAGAGCCTTCTCCCTCTTATCTTCCAGCTCCCCTTGCAAAATTGCATCTTCTTTCCTTGGCAGACCAGCCGACTGCATGTATTTGGTAAAAGCAGATAGAAGACGATCCTTAGCTCTCAATTCAGTCTCTGAGCCAATTGAATTCAGAAGTTCAGCACACTCTTCCTCGATTTTCTCTATCTCCTCCCCATATTTCTCCACTTTTAAACACATATCATCATAACTCCTACTAGAGTCGAATCCATCTCCACGAACTTTGGAAATCAGCTCAGCAGCCTGTCTTCTAGCAAGGGATAAGATATCAGAGGAAAGGGTACTTACAGAAAGTTCCAGAATTTGTGCCCAACCATGCACGGGGCTGCTTGTGAGGTAATTTAACGGTAGAATACGTTGCAAAGCCAAAGAATATTCTTGGACTGCATTTACAGAAGAAGAAATTCCATGATGCATTTCAGCTATGAGTTGAGAAACTTCTCTATCTATATCATGACATTGAGCCTGTGTGGGTTCTGGAACAATAGTCAATGGTACACCAGCCGCAAGGACAGCAGATGTAAGAGACAAGGCTTCCTCCGCACCTGACAGTAGTAGGTAGGATTTGATTTCTGAAATTGAACTGCTTCGTAAAGCATCAAGGATCCTTCCATGTTGCTCCATCCAAGATGTTGCCTCTTGGGCTTTCTCAGCTACCAGTGCCTTAGCTTGAGTGAATTCCCTAGCCTGTATTTCAAACGAGGCACGGGTCTTCTCTGAATTAGAAGTTGCTTCAGCGACAATAGATTTTGCAGATGTCTCATGCAGAACAAGCTTAGACCTCTCTTGATCAGCGCGATAAAAAAGAGCTGAAACCAGCTCATATTGACTTAGAATGCTCGCGAACCTCTGGTAAATGAAAATTCTCATTGTCAAAGAAAGAATCGAATTAATGACAAGCTTAAAAACCAGCAATCTGAAGTGTGAAGAGGCAAATTTATGTACCTCAAGTGCAGATTCAACAGCCGGCAAGGAACCAAGTAAAAGATCATGATGCTCCTGGTAAGATTTGATTGCATAAGTAACATTCTTCTATACAAATGACATCCAGGTAAACCACAATTGAAAAGCAATACCAATAATAGCTCCAATTATACGAACGAAAGAATAGGTCTGGTAAAATGCTAATAAAATGCAACGACTCGTGAATTCAAGATGTTGCATGAATATTCAAAAAAGCAAGCATGTGGAAAACATATACCGGATACACTCACAAAATACATATGAATGAAAGTGAAAAAGATCCTCTTTCTTGGGCCTTTTCTGTTCTTTCGTTTTTTCTTTGTTTTTTCTTCTCTTTGCTTGTGTGGGGCGGGGGTATGCTTATCATTTATAAACAACATAAGAGTACCTGCAATGGAACACGGATTTCTTGTACACGGGATGCAAATAGACTCAAGCTAACTGCCAGCTCCATGCCCTTTCTTTCTTCACCAATGATAGCTGCATCGTCATGGAAATCTCCACGTGTCCATTCCACGAGTGGATCCCATACAAATACTTCTAACAACATCAGTAGTACATCTTTATTCTTCCTGAGAACACCAAGAACAGCTTCACAGTTTGCTCTAAAGTTGCCTTCAATCCCAGTCAACCCTAAAGCTGCTTCAATTGTCTGGGTCAGGCGGAAGGGCACAATTTCAGGAATCTTCAGTCTTTGCCCTTTATCAAAGCACACGTTATAATCAATATGCAGAATGTCCCCACTGGTAAAATCAATAAGAATATTATCCAGATGCCTGTCGCCTAAGCCCAGGATGTGGCCAACCATACTCATTGCTGCCACAGTACCAGAATACCTACAATCAATCAAAATGAGTCAACTTAACGGAGTATAAGTGTTCTACATTGCGTGACAGTGATATAGTTAGTTTAAGCAACAAATGTTTCCCTGTTTCTGGTGAAGAATGAAGTACTAATATCATGCACAGTGACAACAGTACCGCATTACTTACAAAGAAGGAAAAAGGGAGGGAAAGAGTACTGCTTGGGATAAAATTGAAGTGCCTTTATCCTATTGTTGGTTTGTATCAATTTATTTAGAGGTGTATCTTTAACAAGCCACAAGCCACAAGCCACAAGCCACAAACACCACACACTACATACAAGAGGGAGCACAAATTAATTAACCAGTAGTGTGTAGTTGATCACCTGAAATAAGAGTAGCAAGCAGTTAATAGGTTCCAAAATGCATATAAGATATCAATACTTATATGCATGCACATAACTTTCCACTTTTGGAGCTCCATAACAAAGAAGACAGAAGAGATATTTACAAAGTTACAATAGCAAACCTCCTCAATTTTGAGCTGAAGGCTTTGAATCCTTCACTAGCACACCAAAGTTCTTGATGAAGAAGTTGTTTGGGAGCCTCCTTCATAAGATCCAAAAGAACTTTCCGTTTGACATCATGAGGCCAATCCCTTCGTGATATTACTCTTCTTATGCCTTTCTCTTTAAGTGCTGGTATGATTTTACCGTAGAACATATCAATTGGTCGGGGAACAGGTGGAGGAACTGAATCGTCCATATTGCCAGCAACCAATCCCTGCATTTGTGCTAGCTGAGCACGGTGCTGCCATGACTTAAAGATGCTGTATATACTTGTAACATTGTCCACCCACCGGATAAGACCAGCTCGACCACTTATCGGGGTTACCGAATAATAGCGAACTGAAAGGGACTGACTTGAAATTGCATCTGACGAATGCAAGAAACCATTAATAGCTTGCAACAACTGCATGATTCTAGCGTCAAGACGTAGGTCTTCTCGCCCTTTTAAAAGATACGTGTACTTCTGACCATCTGAACCCAGTATAACAAGTTTTTTGGGTTTAGTCTTGGTTGATAAGATAACTAGTTGTTCGGTAAAAGAAGCAATTGTGACAATTCCCTGAGGAGTCCCATCAGATTCAGATATTGTGATTTGCTTCTCAAGACCAGGCATTGGAACATCAGAAGATGATAGCCGAGTCAAATTAGGGGCAACTTCTCCAAGAGATATAGATGACTTCCTCTGATAAGATGCCAATGAAGCAACAATGTTATCAAATGGTCGCCACACATCCCCAAGTGCTGCAGCTGATGTCGGAGGAGTCTTGAAGTTTAAGATGGCTGAATTAATTTGTTCCCTATATTCATCATGGAACCATATCTCATGAGGCGTTTCAGGTTTCCGAGAAGTGGAAGCCAAACGACGCTCTAAGGCTGCAACAATGGGAGCCATCATGGCAGAGTATTTTGCAGAATTTATTTTAATCTTCTCACTAGGACTGAGAGTAACGTTGTCCGCAATTCGTGCAGCCTCCTCTTTCAGAAGATTTATTCGCCTCATCACATCTACAAAAGGTGTAACACAATAAATAGTTAAGATGATCTTTCATGACCAACGAAAACCAACTGTAGCAGTGGCGGATGATACAACAAGGCAAACAGCATGACTCTAGGTTGAGGTAGTCAAAAAAGATAAGGTGGCACACAATTTATCTATATTATGGGCCCAGATAAAGTGCAAACAGCAAATGACTCTAGGTTGATGGCTACTTCAGTAAATATGGCATTGAACAAATAAGTACAATGCAAACAGAGATGATTTCCATTGGGACACCAATTTTGAACTTCATGTTGTTTTGAGTTGGCATATCAGACAACTAAATCATGGTTCTGTCCATTGTCTCACAGATTATATCATACGAAAATCAAGTCCCCACTTAGAAAACATATAATGTTTGTGCAATTGCAGATACATGACAGGAACATAAACAATACATTGAAGAAAGTCTTCGCACTAAGGCTACCTGCATGAAGATCTTGCAGCGTGCTGAGCCATAATTCCTCCCAGAGAACGGTCACATTTTCCAAATCTTTTACCACAAGCTGGACATCCTGAATCAATGTTGGATAAAGCTTACCCTGCATGTAACAACATGTTTGATTAATAATCCCCCACTTCACTTGGACCAAGGAAGTTATGCATTGAACTTATTGGCAGTCCAAAGCACCACATTTAAGAGAACTTCCATTCTAAAAAGCAAGACAAGAATTAAATATAAAAAATAGTTAAAAGAAGCACTGAAAGGATATTATGAAACTGGAAGGGAGCCAAGACAAGGTCGTTTCGTTTATAACATACTCCCTAACAGTATAACGCCTGGAAATTTTTTTTTTAACTTTTCCATGGAAACATCTTTTACCAGATTTTACATTTCAAAAGATAAAACAGCTTCAAATTTGGTGCTATTTGACAACCCATCTAATTTCTAGCCACCAATCACAAGAAAACATTTTTTTATAAATGATAAGTTCACTGAAAAAAGGCATCAGGGGGATGCCACCCATATACATAAGAAGATTGAGGACAAAAATGTCCTATACAACAAAAGTCTATAAACCAATCAAAATCTAACCAGTGTACCCACTATCTTCCTCTTATAATCCAAAAGAATCTATCGTATCAAGAAATTAATCAAGGGTAGGATTACCCTCCCTCGACTCCTAACTATGCAAAGTAGAAAGAAAAAGATTCTTAAGCCTTTACAATGGCCTCTCTACTCCCTCACAATATCAACTATCCCGCTCTGTCCAAATAAGCCACATTACACAGAGGTCGGAATCAAAATCAGAACTTTTGTCTGCTTTTACCCCATCAAGCCCCAAACTATAATTGAATCACCACCGAATGGGGGAAAATCCACGCCACATTCCACCATACAGTAACCATAGCCCAAAGCTCCTAGTAACCGGACAATGAATAATCAAGTGAGTCACTGATTCTCCTTCACTCAAGCACAAGAAAATGTACCTAGACTAGGGCTAATTTAGAGGCACCAATAGACTATAAAATGGGATTCCTATTCAGATTACAACTGCAGCTAAACGAAAAAATGGAAGGAGAAAAAAAAAGAAAAAACAGACTTGAAGTAAAAGCATGAAGTTTAATGGAAACTAAGTCCCTTAGCTGCGTAAATATCCAAAATCTGCATTTTATCTCCATCACCATCTTCCTCCTTGCCTTAGTTGCAAGAGTCTCTGAAGACTCAAGTAACTTTTTCTTTCCAGAACTGTGACTCCCTACTCGTTGATCAGAATATGTATATATAACATGATACTCTAAAGAGTTAGAATAGAACCAAAACTTTGACAACTCATGGCCATTCCCCTAAATAACATTAAAATGAAGCGCAAATTTTCTCTTCTCGATGTGAAAGGGCATTAAAGAAACAATGGCGGATCAAACAATTAAAATAATGAATGACATATACATTACCAAACAAGCCAATATATGCTGAAGCTCCTCTGAAGTTTCCTGTTCACAAGCATTTACGTCAACGAGGGTTGGGTACACAATGGAACTAGGAGATAGCTTTGCAAGCATCATCAGTAAGCCCTCCAACAGTTTTCGAACAACTTGCTCCGGATGAGAACTTAACCGAGCAAAGATTTGGGGTGTTATGTCCTTCAAAAGTACATGCAAATCAGAATGTCAGCAATTTATTTTACGCAACATAAAAATCTAAGAATCCTTATCTCACCTGCCATGGCAACAATGGAGCCTTAGAAAGAGCTGGTTCAAGGGTCTCTTTCAACTCCACTCCATAGTTGAGAAGAATGTTCAAGACATATAACGTAGCCCTCAGCGTGTAGCTCACAGCCTTTTGATTCAAAGATTTCCGAATGGGGAAAGCTAACTGCCCATCACAATGCTTGGAAGATGAATATGAAAGGTAGTTTATGAAAGCTTGAGCTGCATGCCCAAAGAGAGAAACCCTTCTCCTCCTCAAAGCCCACCAAACATCAATCAGATCATCAACTGAGGAAAATACTCTGGATTCATTAAGGCCAACACTTGCAGCTAGAAAGCACTTCTGTAATTGAGAAGTCAACAAAGAAGATAGGCACTCGCCACCGGAACTTTCCGTTCCCGGCGCTGCAGCTGCAACTTCAATTAGATTCACTGCCTCCTGCACCAAGGCCTTCACATGGTTATCATTTCTCAAGTTTTCGGAAGATTCAAGCTGAAAGTTAAACTCAACCCTTCCCTCATTAATATCCTCTGAATTACCCCTTCTCTGAACAAGCTGCAAAACGATAGATTCAACCTTTAACAACTCTTCTTCAGTTAAGTTAAACCTGTCCGGTAGTACATCTGGAGCAAGAATGGAAGAAAAAGAGCATGAAGGAAGGGCAGTCTCAATTGGTCCAGAGAGAGATGCTCTGGCTTGACTATAACACCATGAGGCATAAGAAATCCATGACTTTCCAAAGGTGGGGCAGAGACGAGAGGACAACTTTGTACTGGTACCCAAAAGTTCCTCGACAACAAGACCCAAACTTAGTTTAGAGCTTGTTTTATCATCACTGAAGGTACCAAGAGAAGAAAAATCAGACTTTCCAAAATCTGCCAGCATTCTGGTGACAATACTCTCCAAACTGAGATCTGAATAATCCCTTCTCAACCAATCTGAAAGTTTCAAACATGCCTTTGCATTCAAAACATTGTCATCAGTGTCAGAAACAACAGAGGAAGAAGAAGAAACCATAAAAGGTCGGACAAATGACCAAAGATTTGTGAAAGCATCTTCAAGCCTGTTCTCAGCATGCATCAGCAGGATACCCTCATACTGCAACTTTTTCATTAGGAAATCATGACATCTCCCTTCATGGCAAGATAGTGCATGATCTCTGACATAGTCATTAAGACGGTTCGCCAACCCTATGTTTCCTTGCTTGCGTGCCAAGCTTAATAAATTCTTAGCGATGTTTAGGGTCACTGAAGAAGTTGGAAGGATCTTCTGATAAACCCGGAGAACTTTCAGCCACATGTTACAGTCTTGATGAACTCGGTTCATAGGAGATTGCAGTACTTGGATATATGAACCCAGTATAGATTGAAGTTGTTTGTCTTGGCTTCCTTCAAGCTTGAGACTTTTTTCAAATGCAAAAATGCAGTGCAACTGGGTGGCATATGCAGCAGCCTCTGACAAGCCGTCAAGTGGCAAAACAGATAACACTTCATCCATCATCGACTTTGACTTTTGTATTTCATGTGACACCTTCTCAACATTCCCTTCTACTGGAAGAAGCATTGCCTGCAAAAGCATTTGCTCACTTCTTTGCAGGGCCAATTTAGGGTCCAGTGTGAGTTCATTGCTACTTTTAGGTGTCAAATCCAGGGATGCCCATGATGCTTGAAAATCACCCTCATCAAAGCTAGCCAATGCATGAATTGCATTTATTTCATTTCCAGCTGTAGTTAGTGCACCAGAATAACTCTTCCCGGCATGCTTAGATCGAAGCGTTTGCAGCTCCACTAGCCACGACTCTAAAGACTTCCAGTCCGAAACAGAAGCAAAACTCTCGATGATCCGCGCAATAGCAAATTGCACCCCATCAGAACCCATAGAACTGAGCGACTCCTCTGTCTGCAACAAATGAGTAAAATGAGCAGCAGCCTTTTCATACTGGCCTTCTGCTTGATACACAAGTCCAGTGATCCAGGAAAAGGGTCCCAAGTTCTCGGAATTACTCACAATATGGTTTTCATCTGTAAGAAATGAAGAGAACATCATGGTAACCCATTTTTGCAGGCCAATCAAAGCATCTGATTCATGACTTCTACACAAAGCCAATGCCATGTGACGTAGGACCCTCAGGATATCTTCAGCATATCTAGCCCTGCTATTATGGAGATTCTCGGCCACCTGAGCCCTAGATTTGTCATTCAAAGCTGAAGACACAATATTTTTAAGCTCCTGGAGACGCAAAGTACAGAAATGGATTGTAGCATGATGACATTGCAGTGCCAACCCACCATTCATCATCGGCTCACATATACGAGAAAACCACTCCTCACAGACTTTTCTATTTGCCCGAAAAAATAAGGAGCTCTGGCGTGAAGCAGATGGTAAAACAGTCGATCCTTCATATGCATTATATACATTTTTCTTCAAAGCCTCAACAAAATCCAATAACAACCTCATTGGTAATAGGTGAGCATAAGAAGAACTTATAATACTCAAGTTCCCATCATTTTGCTCAGAATCAAGATGTAGCACATGCGCAATGTCAAGAAGCATGCGCTCCAATGCTGCGAAAGTTTGGGTGGGCCCACCAAGGTTCGTGCGAAGACGAGTTGTAATGCAGTATCTAGCTGCTTCATGTATAGCCCACCAAGCACCGGCAAGAATATTCACAGAGCAGATTCTCTCAAGGACAGCTTCCTCCACGTTAATTTCTAACCCTATGCCATTCACACCACCATTTCCTGTTTCATCTACTTGAGCCAAAGAAAAGCTCTTTGAACTCTTGCACGTATGAATGAGGCGTTGGATCCAAGAAGAAAGGGGCACCTTCCACCTTTGTGAAATGAAACTCAAGATGGAAACAAGGTGTTGTGAATGAAGTTGTTGAGGCAGTTGCTTAAGGGCAAATATTTGCCTCCAGTGCAAGTTACAACTATTATCTACCCTAGGAAAGCTAGGCCTACAAGTGTTAACTGTTCCACAATCGTATAGACCGCATATGTACATCGTAATGGGCAACACATCGGAAAGCAACCTTACATAGGAATTTTTTATCTCACTATCTGGATCACCGAGTCTTTCAAGGACCACTTCAGTTATGGCACCTAAGTGTGTAGGGTCTGTAAGTTTTGCCAGCAGAAGCTGCTCTAAAACTAGTACAACATGATATCTCACCTTTGGTTCCCTATCTGACGCAGCATCCAAAACTGAGAAAACCAAATTCCCAACAACACCAACACCAACATTTCCAAATCCATTATAAAAATGGTTTGTAGCATTCATAGTCTGATACACACCACTAACACCCTCACAAAATCTACAGATCCACTGTAAGGCTTCTACTTTAACTGCTAGAGGAGAGGAATCATGAAGAGCTTTGACAAGAAGAAAACTGTACTTCTGCAAATAGGCAAAAATCAAATTCGGAAGTTCATCCTTCATATTGTCATCAATTAAGGTTGCTTCACTTGCAGTACTCATTGAACTTTTCCTACTAATTTTCTTCCTTATGGAGCACTTATTAAGAAACTCAAACATGGTTAGCTGGCCCAGTGTCTTGACAACATTAGCTTGCAACTCCACAGAACTTATAACAGGTAAACTGAAAGGATTCAATTTATCAAGAATAAACGAGGCAAGTCTTTCTGACCTCTTCAGGAACAAAGCATCAAGTTCTGCCTGGGCAACCAAACTGTTAACCCCACCCACGGAAACACAGCTTAACAGAACTTTCAGGTCAAATTTAATCAATGAAAAGAGCTCAGGCTTAGAAATTCTGGGATGATTGACCTTGTCTCTGTTACATGAGGTTCTCCCAAGCATGCCCTTTAACAGCTCTAGTTCTTCAATCAAGGAAGTCATCGCTTGTTCAACAACTTCGTTCTTCCCATGTTGAAGTAAGAAAATATAGGTAGCAGCCACACTTCCTGTGACTAGATGACTAGGATGCAACCGCAACTGAGATATGGGCGACTCAAATTCCAATATCTTACGTACAGATGATGCAAGGAGGCCAAAGTTTTGTAGAGATAATAACTGGAGATTAGTTTTAAAAACCCCATGAACCTGAAAAGAAGTAACCTTCCCAGACCCGACATCTTGGTTCAGATTATCCCTTCCCAAGCTTTGGAATAACACATCAACCGCAAGGGGGTAAAAGTTGGAAAACCTCTCAATTAAAATTTCTGCCAAGAGCGTTAGGCACCTCCAGGAATCGGACATCCATTTTGACCACCCAAATTTCCTTCCAACTGTGGATAAGCATCCCAACAACGTAGGAATCATCTTGCTAAGAGGATCAATTATTTGTTCAAGTAAAGTCATCTCTAGCAAACCAGAAGCTGTAGACTGCAAAACTGTACAAAAACACGACAGCAAAGCTAGCAATCTCTGAAATGGTTGTGGGGTGCCATGACTTCCATCCTGAAGCAGTAAATCCATGTCGCCCAAGAACTTCGATAGCAGTCCCAATGAGAACTGCAGACTATTGACCCAATGTTTCTGAAATTGCAAGAAGCTATCCATAATAACACATTTATCAGACTCAGCAAGGTCAGGTATCATTGCCCACCCAAGAAGCAGATCGACAATGTCCACAAAATGGGGTTGAAAGTGTCTAAAAAATTTCAAAGAAATGAGAGTTAAAACACCCAAAAGCTGGTGCAGTAAACTCAAGGAGGTTCTCTCGTCCTCGAGAAGTTCTTGACATGCTTTAAGTATAGGTAAGGCGTATCTCTCGATCGCAGCAACATCTCCAACGCTAAGAAACTCACGGAGACCTTCCACAGCCAATTCTGTTGTCCCATCTCCGTTATTGACATTTGTAAGCAACGGCAGCGCCCAATTGATAAACCGGTCTACCAAACTGCTAAGTATGACATGGTTCTGCCTTCCATTCGACGACATAAGGATTGAGCATAGCACGGAACACAAAGCCCCATAGGCTGTAGCTGCTGCCTGACGCACAGAGTACGATCTAAGACACGATTTCACCAAAATAAAAGAAGAAAAATAAAGGGTCAATAAGGAGAAATCATTTTTAACATCAAATGAGCACTAGAAAGTCTGGACAAATCTTAATCCAATTGCGTAGACTTCCCATTTGAAAAAAATGATCCATGAACCAATTTTCCCCCTGAATTACTTTCGAATTACACTGTTGTAACCTGAAAGACGACAACTTGAAGGTGGAAAATAATTACATACTTTAGCATTAAAGACGATTATCAAAAGTTCAAAACCTTTTCCAAAGTTAGTCATGGATAAACAAAAAGACTAGTGCATGCAACCAATTTTGCCCCGATATTCGGTAAAATGTATAGCAAGATAAACTTGAGGTTTGAAATAAATTAGACTTTCGCAACTAATAGAACGGCAGCGTTCAATAGGTCAGCCTGCTTTGGTCTACATCAATCCAGGAAAGAAGAGGGAAAAGGGGATAAAATAATCAAAATTCTGCTAATAAAGTAAAATTCCCAACTTAGTACATCAATTAAACTCTCAGTTGTAGTTGAAATCAACGGCATTTGAATGAAATTAACGAGAAATAAAACTTCAACAACTAGAACCAATAAGTAAGTGAATTACGAAGACTTATACAGGAATTGAATGTCAATTATGTGTGTGATGAATTAAGATAGAGACTACAGAAGGCCAATTTCCACTAACTGAATATCAGTTCATAAATCATTTTTCCCCTATATTTGTTTCTGAATGGTATAATTTAGCCACAAGATTGTCTGAATCCTGCGAATAAAGTTATATTCCAAACTTAGTGAAGCGACAAGCCGACAACCTTATCGTTGTTGTTAGAAATCAACGGTTTCAGTCCAATTAACTATCAATTACACCACGAGCAATAAAGAACTGACAACATGTACATATACCTCAGCTGGAATGTATGTATGTGTGTGAATATAGAGGATAGAGAATTACTTGTCGGATAGGAGTTGAGAGAAGCCCTGGGAGAGGAAAGAAGCGGTGTGAGTGACGAGGACAGAGTTCGGCGGGTAAAGAATGGCTCTGTGGAGAGAGTTGATTGCGGCGAGACGAGAAGGCTCGTCTTCTTCTTTGGCGGCGCCGGAGGCGCCAGAGGGATTACTGGTGGAGGTCGAGGTAGAAGAGGAGGAAGAAGTTGAATCGCCACCGCCTTTTGGGAGAGCTGCGTTGAGCAGCGCCACTAGCTGTTGTTGCTGGTGATGGAGTCCCTGCATCATCGCTGTCGCCGTGAATTTGCCTCTCTCTCCTTCATTCTATCTACGTTCGATTTCTCTTTCTGCTGTTGTTTACAACTGTTCTCCACCGGCGAACGAGATGGTGAAACTGTCCGCCACGCGGAAAAATTTCATCATTGGTCCCATAGTTTTTGAAACATTTCACTTTGATACATGTAACTTTACAACCTTTAATTTGAGCCCCACACTTCCATTTTTATTGAATGTAGTCCCATATTCCTTTTGCTACGGACTAAGGATTACATTTTACTAGAAGAACCAAGATCATTGCTTTCTTTCTTGGGTCCAAGTTTTTCTAAAAAAAATTTAAGTTTGGTTTATTGTTTTATTTTTGTGAAATCTCTTATCAAGACAAATAAATGATTTACATAAATTTAATGCAATATTAGCATATATGAATTTTTATGGTATACAAAAATAATTCAAAAAATATTTGAGTAATTCAACCTTAGAGCATCTATAAGAAAAATAGCAAAATTAATAACGTCAGGTCAATGAAAAACAATATAAAAGAGATAGTAAACTTGTTACAATATTTTTGACGTAGCACTCTCACTCTTAAAACTTTAAATAGTGCAAAATAATGTCTAAAATTATCGCATCATCGAGTATAATTTTTATGAGCGGTCAAATCAAGTAATAAATGAATTATAATTTGAATAACTCTTTGCACTCCATTTCTTGCAAGTAGCTCTTTAAGTATCACTAAAGCTAAATTTAATATAAAAATTTGTTCGTACTAACCATTATAGTTTTACATGTTTTATTGGAAAAAAAATAGAAAAACACACTATTTTGTGCACAGATTTAAATATAATGTATTTAAAATCATTCAATACAAATAAAGTCTACATTATTTTAAAAAAATTTACGTACATTTAACGATTTTAACGTATTTGTGTAAAAAAAAATACTTGTTCCTAGAACTTAGTCGGATGGAAATGTTTGCTTGTGGCCATAAAAAGGAAAAGAACTCCCCGAGCGAGGAGCACCAGACTGGTTAACTGACGCCAGGTTCCCTCTCTCAAAAACGGTTCACCAGGTTCTCTCTCTCTCTCTCTCTCTCTCTCAGAGCGAACCAAATCATGAAAACCCACAAATCTTTTGATATCCGGAGACTCAAACACCACAAGCTCACGACCGCCTTCGCCACAACCAAAGGTCAGTCCTCTGCACTCTTCTCTTCACTTCCTCCCTCTAACACCTCCCGAAAACCCCACAAAACCCCACCCTCTGAAGCCCCCAAAACCCCACCCATAACTCCCCACTCCTTGCAAAAATCAATCTTATCTTCTCAGCGGCATTTCATCAAACAGGTTTCACCAAACCTTACCCCCGCCTTAATCTCATCCGCCCTGGCAACGCCGGACCTAATTATCGAATTCATCGATCAATTCAAACCTCACCAAGACAATGTCCAATACCATTGCGTTGCTGTCGCCATACTTGCCCGCCTGCCATCGCCCAAAAAAGCTTTGCAGCTGACAAAAAAGTTGGTGAATTCGCGTGTGGCAACAAATAAAGAGATTTTTGATGAGTTAGCGAGTTCCCGCGAGCGATTAGATATATCGAGCTCAATTGTGTTGGATTTGTTAGTAAGGGCATATTGTGAGTTGAAGAGAGCTGATGAGGCTTTTGAGTGCTTTTATATGATGAAAGATAAGGGCATATTGCCCAAGATTGAAACTTGTAATGATTTGCTGAGTTTGTTTCTTAAACTGAATCGGACAGAGAGGGCGTGGGTTCTGTATGCCGAGATGTTTAGGTTGAGGATTAGTTCAACGGTGTGCACGTTTAATATAATGATCAATGTCTTGTGTAAAGAAGGGAAGTTGAATAAGGCCAAGGAGTTTATAGGGTACATGGAGAATTTAGGGTTTAACCCAAATGTTGTCAGTTACAATACTATCATTCAAGGGTATTGTTCGAAGGGGAATCTTGAAGGAGCTCATCAGTTTTTAGAGGCAATGAAAGCTAAAGGGATACAGCCAGATTCCTATACATTTGGTTCTCTTATTAGTGGGATGTGTAAGGAGGGAAGGCTTGAGGAGGCATCTGCACTTATTCAGAAAATGGAGGGAAATGGACTGGTTCCAGTTGCTGTGACGTATAATGCTTTGATTGATGGGTATTGCAACAAAGGGGACTTGGAAAGGGCCTTCATGTATAGGGATGAGATGGTGAAGAAAGGCATAATGCCAACTGTGTCGACGTATAATTTGTTGATTCATGCACTATTTATGGAAGCTAAGGTGGAGGAAGCCGATGGAATGATAAAAGAAATGGAAGGAAAGGGAATGGCTCCGGATGCCATCACATATAACATACTGATAAATGGGTATTGTCGGTCTGGGAATGCAAAGAAAGCTTTTAGCCTTCTCGATGAAATGGTAAGTAAAGGGATTCAGCCTAACCGGGTGACGTATACTTCTCTTATTTATGTTTTGAGCAAGCGGAAAAGAATGAAGGAAGCAGATGACTTATTTGTGAAGATAGTGGGTAGGGGTGTTTCACCGGATGTTATAATGTTCAATGCCTTGATTGATGGGCACTGTGCAAATGAAAATTTAGACCGTGCACTTTTTCTTTTGAAGGAGATGGATAGAATGAAGGTTCGTCCAGATGAAGTGACATACAATACTATAATGCAGGGACATTGTAGAAAAGGTAAAGTAGAAGAAGCTCGTGTGATTCTTGATGAGATGAAGAGAAGGGGGATTAAACCAGATCACATTAGTTATAATACCCTCATTAGCGGGTACAGTAAGAGAGGTGACATGAATGATGCCTTACGAGTTCGTGATGAGATGTTAAGTATAGGATTCAACCCTACCCTTCTCACTTACAATGCCCTTATACAAGGGTTATGCAAAAACCAGGAGGGAGGACACGCAGAGGAGCTCCTCAAGGAAATGGTTGGCAAAGGCTTTACTCCTGATGACAGCACGTATTTCACTCTGATTGAAGGGATTGGAAAAGACAATAATTTTGTGGAAGGTAATGGAAAACTTGAAAGAGTTCCATAAAAGCACTTATTTGGGCTGTGGAAATCACATGCCTTCTCACATGATTGTAGTATTGGACAGGTTGCTTTTTCTTTTATTTATTGTCCAAACATTGAGCTTGGCAGTTTAATAGTGTCACATTTAAAGAGGTTCAAAATTTTGATAATATTGAGCCTACTCATATCTAAGAGTGAATATCTTGGAGAAACTGCACTACTGAAATGTTTTTAAACATTCTCTTTGCTGTGGTGGTTCTTGTATTTTGATAAATCAGTTTCTTTGACAGATGCAATAAATGCTGTGCAAGTGATGTACTAGCCATTGGACAGATCATGCATAAAGATGAGTGTGCCTAAAACATGAATTTTATGTAGTGCTTGATTCCATCCAGTACTAGAATTATTATGGAAAAGATGTTGAGGGTCTGATAAACAGATAAATTTTATATATCCCAGCTTCTCCTGATCTATTTTCTTGGACACCAGTATGGTTGGCTCTTATGCTTCAATGGGCAATAATCAGCCAAAATCATAGATATTTAGCTGTTGGTCTTTTGGTCATTGGCATCATTGAAAAGATGAACTAAATCACGGTCCGGTAGTTAGCTGCACATAAGGTATGAAATTCTCACTTGTAATTTCAACTGTAGTATGCTTTTAGCTTCACCTAGGGACATTTCCATTTCTGAGTTCCACTCTTTGAATACGATAAGGTCATGAATGAAAGGATGATTTCTTTTGCAAATAGGTGTCATCTGGATTCCGATTAGTCAATTTCACTTAAGATCTTGACCCCAAATACATGCCTTTTTTCTTTTTCCTCTTTAAAACAAGTTCATACCAGGTCTTGACCCCAAATACATGCCCTTTTTTTTTCCTTCTACTCTTTAAAATTTACTTGCGAAAATATAGGAAAATGATGTTCACGCTTTCCTTTTAACAGTTCACCCGTTTTGTTGGTACAGTATACTGATTGCATGAAGGAGGTGACAGCAGGTTAGAAGGTAAAATAGGAATCTGATGATCCTCAAAATACATATGCCAGCATGCAAGAAGGTGCATTATAGGGCATTCTCCTACGGCAGGAATACAACCTTTTAGGTCGACGACTCCGTAGGAGCTATGGCGAACAAGCTGTATAAAAGTAAGCAACCCTTATAGCAATAACAAACGGCCTACAAGCAACAATTCTTCACGTTTTAATCAAAAGTGGAAATATATTCTGACTTGATCGACATTGATAGATATAGATTGGGGTGAACCGCGTGTTTTTCTTTCACGTTATAGAAGGGATTGCTACCTATGCATTCTAGTGGCATAAAGAAGCGTCTTAGTTGGAGCGAGACCTTACAAATTCCCAAAATCATATTTTGCGTTACTTCAAGTGCTGCATTTCTGCTGTCCACTGAGATTGAACAGAGAAGGTGTGCATAAGCCAGCTCGAATCTCCAGATATGAAGGGCAAAAAAAGGAATTTAGTTTCAATTGAGCACATACCATCTCATATTATTAACCTCTTCCTGTGATATTAAGTACATAGTGCAAATAAGGTCCACATACGAACTATAAAGCCAAAAGAATACAGTTCTAGTTGTATTATCAATGGAGAATTAACAAAGATACAACAATCATGACTCAAAGAAACCAACATGAACTCCTTCAAACTACAACTTCTCAGAAATCCTCACTCAGCTTCCTCAACAGCTGCTTCGATTCGGAGAAGAACAAAACCCACAGCAACTCCAACAAGAACAAGCCCATTCATGATTGCTGCAATATTGAATATCTCCGAGGCGGCGTTACGGCAGACGGGGAATCCTCCTCCACCGGCACTCCTCCTGCCCCTTGATGGGTATGTCAAAGAGCAAACATCTTTTGCAAAGGACTGATTCGCAGGAACAGAGCTGCCAAAATTTGCCACATTGTTGTTGTGGCCTTTAACCCCATAAAGGCAGTTCACCTTGGTGTTTCTTTTCTGGGCTGGACAGCCCGAGGCTGTGGCGGCGGCGAGGAAAATTCTCACCGGAGAGAGGGCAGCAGATGCTGTTGCCATTGCAGTATGAAAGAAGCTGATAGAAATTACTGAAAAGGGAAAGAAGTTTATCTGATTTTGAGATGGGTGTTTGAAGGGCTCAGGGAATTTAGAGAAGATAAGATAAAGAGGGAGGAAAGATAAAATGAAGGTTTGTGGGTGGAGAGCGAGAGGGGTTGGATAAGGTGGGAAGGGGATGGTTGGTTGACAAGTAGATTGGATGATTTATTTTTCTCTTTTTTCTTTCTAAAGAGAATAACCCATGTTTTTAAGACTCTATTTGACTTGATTTATTATTATATTTGATGGTGCCGGAAAATAGACCCGCTACGAACTCCATCTCTTGACTCTTGCATATAAGTTCGGTAGTCGAGGATGGTTGTCCGGTCAAGAATGCTCCAACAATCAAGTTAGAATAATTAGAAATAGTATAATCGGGCGACAATAAAGATCACAGTGTACTTAATCTTGTGGTTGAAAATGGGTTTTAGTACCCTAGGGAAGGGCTCAACCTGGGACGGATATCTCGTCGTCAAAGGCGCTCACATTTTATGTTGGGAAGATTGTCACGCTAATCTTGGATGCAATCTTTGAGATGTTGAGCAATCAATTTGCGTAGTCTAAGGGATTGTTCGAGCAACAAGGGAGGGGGTGTAACACCTTCTCTACTCTACATTCTTCGTACGATTTGGACAATAACTGGGTGGAAGCTTGCCAACCAATAGCGCGCATAGCAGATCGATTGGTCATATCTCGTCCAAAAAGGCTCTGATCGGTTTAAAAAGCTTGCTAGCCACTGGTCTGTTCAAAGTTCAAACTGGGCTCATCAATATTATTGAATTATAAAATTTTTTGCAAAATTTAATTTAGTTTAGCCCGTTTGAACTAAATTATCAAAGTGTGTGTTGACCATATTAAATTTTTTATTTTGTTTGACTTGAAGGAGAAATAAGCATAGAATGGCAAAAATACCCCTCAAGTTGATTTGCAATCCTAAAGGATCATGCTTTCAAGTGAGGGCAAAAATTTATACTCACATTTACACTATGTTGGCTACCGGAAAAATTTACCCAAATATATGGACTTATTGACATGCAAAATGAGAATTTAATTTCATAATAATATGAAGCCAAATACACCCTAACTTATAATTCCGGCCAAGAAAAGGTCCTACAATTATCTGTATAATCAATCTCCTATCTGCTCTTATTTCAGTGAATTTTGGATCACGTGAAAATTTGATCTTCTTTCATCTGGATTAACTTAGGTTGTGTAGTGTCTCAATAAATTTACGCGCATCTCAAATTAGAAGACCAACCTCGTCCATTAGTAGAAGTGTGTGATTAAAACAAAGATAAAACCCTATATGACCGATTCATAATAGTTAATAGCACCTAAAAAATTTTGAACAGAAAACTTAAAGTAACAAATCCCTAAGTCGGTGATCTCGACCACTAGGCCAAACATCTACCGTGTCATATGACAAAAAATCTCAAAGTGAAATCTAAAATTGTTTGTTAAAAGTTAGTTAGTTAGAGAATAAAAAAACAAACAAACCGGTGGATTTGGTGGTCCTTAGGCTTAGAAGTTGAGGGTTTACTCCCTCCTTAGAGTTCAAGTTCAAAATCTGCTGAGTACTATCAATTTTTATGAGACCAATCCATATAGAGTTTTGCTCTCTCTAAGGTCGTACTTTTCAACAAAATTCCCTCCACCAACATTAACTCTGTGTTAACCAGTCACCTTTCAGATACATCAACATTGAACCCAAACGACTAGCAGGAATTTCAACCCCCAACAACACTGCTATGCTTTAAGCAAATCTGGGAATATAGTCACCATTCGGGAAAAGGAATTTACAAAATGTAACAACACTGAAGATATCCTCAGTTACTCTAATCACTCAGAAAATAATGAAGTTTCCATGAGAGACAGAAAGACAACAATGATCAGTTTCTAAATCAAAATCGTCCTCTCTCACCTGAAGCCGCAAACCAGCTCGTTTAATCTCCTTCTTGTTAGGTCTAATTACAATGAAATTAACTTCACTAAATTGACCAGCTGCCTTAATTTTTCCTCCCGAGGATTACAAGAAAAAAAAAGTTTCCTAAATAAACATCCGAATTGCCGATGAATCTCAATGACCAAGAACTGGCAATTGCACGGGAGTTATTGATAAGATTACACAAACACACAACCTTTTTTGTATCTATATGCAACGGGGATTCATCAGAATAACTACTCACAGAGAATTAATGAAGTTCTTCAACAATTTTTTCTTCCTCTCCATGACCATTGAATCATTTCAGAAAGTTCCAAGAAAAGTTGAACAGGTGATTTTTCCATGCACTACTTGACTAAGTTAGCAACTCAGTATCCCTGACCCCAAAGCAGCAAGCAGTATATAAGAGTGGCACCAACTATGAAAAATCAATGAAAAATGAAGAAAAAATACTTTGAGAAATAAACTGGAGAAGGTTGTGAAGAAATCTACTGCATTTTCTACGAACTAAGATATTTTACAACCAAGCATCATTTTTTGGCCCAACTGAAGAGAAATAAACAAATTTGTACGCGGAACTTCCAAACAACTAAGTCCCAACTATGAAGTTTAGGAGTTCAATACCCACTTAACCAAGTTAACAAGCTACCTACACAAAGAAAGCTTACCTAGAATTTCAACGATTCAGATTATAATCAATCACGAATTGGTTGGTTCGTTCAAGATGTTCCTTTGGGAGTTGGTTCACGGGTCCTGCGTCTTCAACAACACGAAAAATGGTAACTTTCAGCACAATATCCTCCACCCTGATCAGCTCAAAAACACAAACATCTCCTTCTTCCAATTTGTTGTCCCTTACAAATTCTGGCCACCCCTTGCTTAACTTAGCTGAGCCATCTCTCCACATGCACTTGACGGGCCATTTTTCACCATCAGAAACCTGAAGCGTTATGAATCCGTGAACTCCTCCAAGATACTTCTCAGCAAAAGAGGATGGCATATGCTGCATAAGCACAATAATTTTGAAGTAAGAATCTGTTTACGGAAAATCCGAGCTATTCATTTTAAATGTCTCGATGCAAAACAAAATTAATTAATCGAACATTGATAGCAGTGGCAGATCTAGGAATTTGAGGTGGGGGTGCCAATTTAACATGACATTGATTGATATGTCAGGGAATTCACCAACTAAAAAAGAACTGCATTATCAAAATTTTCAACTTCTTTAATTTGAACTTTTAAACCTTTGGTTAATACTTTTTGATTTTCCTATTTCATCATGTCAAGACAAATCCAAAAAAAAAAAAGAAAAACTTTGATGCAAAGGCAAAATAAAAGAGTACTAAGCAAGGCAAATTTCCAGTAAAAAATTGACTTTTGATACATCCCAAACAAGAGACAAGAGTTAAGAGTTGTAATATGATGGGAAATTTTGATAAATTTTCAAAAATCAATGGATCCTACACAACTTAGGATGAGCAATAATGAAATTACCTAGAGGAAAACATGAGTCTTAATTATAGGGATACAAGTGTACAAAAGTGCAAGGGATCACATGACCCATCTAAATTCTACCTAAATCTACTCCAGATCGATAGCCATCTCCAAAAATCATATTTGCTTAGGCGTTCAGAATTTAATGTTCATTTCAATTCTGACTGTCCCTTTACTTTGAGACAGATATGGCTCGACGAGGCACTTAACAAAATCCTATTTAGCTGTTTTTTGCATGGATGATTTAGGCATTGAGACATACAAAATGAATGGCATGGGTTATAAAATGGGACCGTGGGTGGGTTCCCGTCTCTCCGAAGATTGCATGGTAGGACCCTAGTTATATACTTAATGGCTCACCAAGCCAATTCCCTTGTATACATAGGACCGTCGCAAGATGACCCTACATAATGGATTTTCTGATAGAAACATTTTGGACGCATTAAGCACTCTCTCTTTTTCTTCGGGTGTTACCACTCTCCACTTCCTCAAGAAAGTTCCACAATCTGCTTCACTGCCAGCAATTTGTACTTCACTTCCGCGTTTTGCTGAAGCTTCAAGCTCACCTGTATTTTCGCACAGTCGTTATTACAGATATGTTCACAGAGACTCGTAAATGGAAAAACATCTAATTACAAATAACTTACGAGGTCCATTTCCACGCTTTCTTTTTCTGGGTTTTTCAGGTAATTGATTCAATGATTGCACTCTGATTTCATATACCGATTTCATGAGTTCACTGTTATTGCACTGAATACCAATATCTCGAGTGGACCGGACCATGGAACGGCTATGCTCGAATCTCAGGCCTTCTGAGGAAGATTTGTTTTTATGATGCTCACCATTTGCTAAATCAGAATCAAAAAAGGACTTGACCAAGTTCTGCAGCAACGGAGGATCACAATTTTTTCCAAGCTTTTGCATATTATCAGGAAAAACCTTGTTTCCGTAAGTTGCAAGTGTCTCAAAAACATCTTCTCCTTCTTCCACATAAGGTATTGGACCTCGATTACTGTGAGTGGGTCCTTGAGAAATACTCACAGTGTTATATTGATACTTTATCTCAGAAGAAGCAAGGTCATATATGTTTACCCTGAAACATGAATTCCCTTCATATGTGAAGACTAAAAGGTATCCCACGTGGATAGATTGGTGCTCTACAAAGTCGTGCCAACCATTGATGAACCAGAACTTGTTGTCAATTTTCATTAATCCCACTTGGTAAACACAACCATTAGGAGTTCTGAGACTAGCAACAACACGAAGATCATTCCAGGTCTTACTGGTGAACTTCCCCGGAATCTTCTGTAGGATCAAAATAAATGTACGTTGGATTCTTTCCAATTGAAAATGAAACCAACAAAAAATTTCCACAATGCAGAATTGTTCACAAGACTTCTATGATTAGGCGGTTATGTAGTGTTCCAGGTTATGTTGGGACTCATTTTTGTCAATGGGAAAGGAGAGGAAGAGATATTTGGTTGGGTTAGGTTAACACGAGCAAAATGAACATACTTCTTCCCTTTTTCTGTTTAGCTATTCACAGTAAAAAAGAGTAAGCGTAAGTAACTAAATTTCCCCTGTCAATTTCCACATCCTTTCTCAACAAATACAAGATCCAAACAAAGCGTTGGTGTTTCCAACCACCAACTCATCCGTTTTACAATATTGAAGAATAGGTTTTAAAGAAATTACGCATGACATTTTACCACAACAGCTTACAGGAACAAAAAATTAAGCCTGACTAGATTAGGAATGGCCACTTTGAATCATTACTGCAAAGTAAACCCCATATACATACAACCTAAGTCAACAATGCACGTGCAGAAACGCGGATGTTAAAGGATGCTTCAAAGACATCCCAAACTACTAAAACTTCCGAGGGTGAAAATTGAGAGCGCAAGCATAGAGAGAGAATTGAGAGCGGGAGCGAAGGATCCTACTGAATGATTACATGACTAAGCGTGCAACCATCCACAAGCCATGGGCATGGAGTAAGCCAAGGCATTTCCGGAATTGAACTCAGAGTTCTGACTTACAATTTATAGACAACCTTACACCGCTACCCCTATGGCTTACAAGTTGGCCTATATGATCTCTATTGTGATTTATCTTTGGAAACAAAAGCCGAGAAGAAACATGGGATCCCTAAATTTTTCCCGGCTCTCCCAAAAACTTCAATTTTTTTCTCCTCAAAACCTATAAAAATAAAAAAATAAAAAAAATTCATTCCATCTATTTACTAAGCGGGTATTAGTTGTTAATTATCGGGAAACAACAATTGGAAAAAATCCTAGAAAATAGTACGATTTCCTCGCCCAAGTTTTCGTGTAACCAAACAGCTTTAGGGTTTTCAAATTTTTTCCTTTGCTGTGAGACAGGGCTTGCGCAATAATTAAAAACATAAAAGAAAATCCCCATCGATCCATATTTAGAGAGAGGAATTGAGCTTACCAGCTTCCTGTCCTGAATAGTAGAAGGCATAATCATCCGATAGAAAATTGAAGACTCATTCGCCGGAAAATTAAGCCGGCGGCGATCGGCGTCGCCTGCGTCTCCGTGCTGTCGCATTGTTTGAGACGCCGGAACTGAGATTCCAATCACAGTGATCGTCTAGGTCAACTTCATTACCGCAGGCACAGCTGCACGAGTTGTCCTCTGAAAAAAAAAAAAAAAAAAACCCGAAGAAGGTAAAGTTGGGGTCCAACTCCGAGCACACATTTTAGGGCAATTTATACTTTGCCCCCCAAACTTTACGGGAAATATCACTTTGACCCTTCAATTCAAATGGTACGTAGGAATGGTAGAAAAACCGAACTAGCCGAAAAAATGAGTGATCAAGCTTGGTTTAAAAACTTAATAAGTTATGAAAATGTGTTCAAAATTGATTTATTTATTGCTCGAATCAAATTTGAACAAGCTTTTAATGAGTCGGGTAAGAATAATTTTGCTTTTTTATAGCACCACAAATTTATTGAGCTAAGTAATAAATTAAAAACTAATTTAACTACTTAACGAGATCAACATATACATTCGAGTTGGCTTGTTTGATACATGAATTAATCTTGAACAAGTTAACACAAGTCGAACTTGAGAAGTTTGAACCTAAAAGCATGTCAATCATCATTCGTCAATCGATAACCCAAAGTCAAGTTCTATTTTATCCCTTCTAGTTTACCCCTTCTAACAGCCAACCTCAAATGATTCGAATAGTTTACTCATCTGGCTCGTTGAGTAAAACATCCACTCAAGAAGCTTAGCTTGAATGAGACAGAATGATATCTTAAAAGGATTGACAATAAATTCTTCAAAAAATGACTATTAGTCCCTCTTGATAGGACAGAGTAATGAATGAGTGCTAGCCTTTGTCTCCCTTTTCTAGCCATCAATCAAAGCATTCTAATCCACCAGGCACCGGCTAATCCCATTCTAGCAGAAAATAACCTCCATGCAGAAAAACTGCATCCGAAATGGGTGGATTCAAGGGATGTAAACAAATGTTGACAGTAGATGCATGTGGGAGTACAAAAAAGGACCACATCTTGCAGTAATGGCCAAGTAAATGCTAGTGACAAGCACAAAACGCAGAAGAACATTTGCTTACATTCACCATATTTCTAACTTTTCCTGAGGCACCTTTTGGAGAAGCAAAATTACTCAGTCCTGAATTTTCACCATACAATAGTACAGCTATCCCCCAAAAGATCCCAGGAAAGTGTTTGGCATAAACATATATACCTTTACAAAAATATTACCCCACATCGGTTGCTTCTGCATACACCGATAGCTATTAGCAATTCTTTACGGCCAAACAAGGCATTCGTATCTCAAAAAAATCTAATGCTTCAAGTCAATCATCTTCACTCTCCTTGTCACTCTCATCGTCACTGCTATCATGATTGTCATTCTCTTCTTGATACTCATCGTCGCTAAACTCCTCTTTGACATTGTTGCCCTCCTCAGCTTTAGTGTTTGGGGTTCCCTCCGGACTGCTAAGCAACTCAAGAGCCACATCGTCCAATGGCAACTTGGCTTCTATGTGCACAGAGGGTGATCTATCGCCAGAAACTGAACCCTCAGCAGAAGGTTCTTCCTTTTCGGGCCACAACTGACGAGTTAGAATTAGATAATGTGCTACAGACTTGAACCCAATTTTTATGACCTGAAAAAATGAAATCATTGACATACAATGATAAACAAAGGTTTATACAAAATTCTGGACAAAAATGACGTGGCAACAACATTTTTCAAACCATAAGCCATCTTAAAAGGCAATTTGCTCCGGGTGAATCAATCAGGACTTGCCGCAGTATTTTGTAATGGTTTTCTGCAGAACTTTGCTATGAGTTAAATCAGATGTCAAAAGAAATTGGCAAGTCTTTAAAGTGAAGATTCAAAAACATGCTCCATTTGACACCCAATCAAAATGGTCAGATGCAAAGAATCACCTTTGTTGATACGCTAGCCAATTGCGTGCATCAACAAACACTTTTAACAAGTCCAACAAAGCACTCATTCACTCTTTTAAATAACAAACACTTGACACAAAATCAAGTCTCGCTTTTTAACTCACATTTATGGAGATGCTCTAACTACTTTCTCTACCACAATACCTGTGGTCTACTGTTGGACACCCAGATCATACAGACCCAAATGGGGAATGCTGTCATCAACTAGAAGAATACATATTTATATTGACTCTTCATTTCAGCATAAGTTGGTTTGACAGAAAACCCAATGAAAGCAGATAGGTTTGAGCCCGTGAGGAGCAAATGTTTGCAAAGTTTTATATGAGAGAGGAATACAAGCTTAAAGAGTTAACCTTTCTATAGAGTGAAGAAGTAGGTGCCCATCCTTTTGCCCGTCTACAACGACTGCAGTTACAAATTCCTCGGCAGACAGGGCAAGTCCAACTTGGATTTTGGTTTGCTTCCAAAATGTTTTCCCCATATCTGCAAAGTGGTACAAATGGAACACAAAATTATACTACTGACATTTACTGCTGCTGACATAAAGATTCAATCGTCTACACCATGATTAATTTCTAGGGCCATCTTGTACTAATGAGACAGCATGCTTCAAAACGTCTTCTTGTCATTGCTGAATATTAATTCTGAAACAATATGCATGACAAAAACTTGCATAGAAAAACTTACTAGGTTTTGTAATTTGCAAAACATCTGATCTTTCCTAATTTCTAAACGTACATGATGTAATATTGCATGAGTATATTCCAATCAACTAAAATTAGCTTATCTGGATACCATTTCATGAGTCTGATGGTCTTTGCAACCGACCATGGACTTTTTGCACCACAAAGTATTTTGCATGCACCAAACTCAGATGAGAAATGGGAAGATAAGTATCAAAAAAATTGGCATCTTCAACTTGAAGATGCCAAACAGAAGTTTCCAAAGAGCTTAACACGAAAAAGATGTTTTTCAGTTTACCTGGTGTACAAGCAATCCCCACAAAACTGCCCTTGAACCGACGTGCATGTACTGCAACTAGTGCGATGACCAAGAGTTTTCTGCCTGTCAGAAATCAGGTCATAGCTGGTCATGATTCACTGTGTACTTGATAGGAAAAAGAACAGTCTCTTCTATGGAAGGAATACTATAAACAGAATATGTGATACATTTGCAAATCATCTATGGCAAGGTGGCAATCAAAGAACAGAGTTTTGGGATCAGAAAAAAAAGAGCTCAGTTTCCAGATCCTAAGCTTCTCTGTTATTTCTCGGAAAGAGAGAAAAACTAGATAAATATAAGAGACACCCTATCACTGACACTAGTTGCTCTGCATTATGCACAAGTAACGGGAAAACTGCGCACTTCAGTTACTAATTATCTTACTTAAGATAATAAAGGCTATGATTCCCAAGCAAACTGATAGCGCACTATGGTTGTAGATCATATAACGAAAGAAACACATTTTTAAGTGGTTATACTTTGACTGCAAGAAGTGCATCGCGACTTTCCTTTTCCAATAAGGATTAAACCATGGCCTTGTAAAGGATTCACTCACATACTCATCCAGCTCACTCACTTGATTGCCCAATTTTTTAAAAGACCAATTTTTCATTTTTGCTAGACCAAAAAAAGTGGAAGAGGCAATCGCCATAGCTACCTCCCTTGGGCATGACCATAGGAACTCCAGACCCGCGGCCTATCCCATAAGGGACCTATAGGTTTTCACCACTCCACCAAGAAGCAAGCAAAACAAAAGTCTCTCTCATACGGCATCAAGATCACAAGACTACTACCGCAAAGTGGGAAATAGCAGACGCTTAAGTCCAGCTTCTTTTAAAAGACCAATTGATGCATGACCAGGTGTCTTACAAGCTTACACCCATTCTCCTTATAGATGACTCTTAGCACTTCTATTGTAAGTGTAGTTTTGCCATCGAACTAAAAATATCAATGTCATGACTTCCTTAAGGCTTGCACGTGTTGTGGACTAGTAAGAACATGAGTTTCAATAGGCCAGAGGACTGGGAGTATAAATGTATAATTAGGACAAAGGCCTTGAAAAAAATAAAAGGCATTTTTTTAAGATTTTTAGCAATTGATCCTGGAGAAAAATTAACTTAGCTCGCTTCTTGTTAGAATTCGATCTTGGTTTAATTGCTTCTCTCGCAACAGGTCAACTAGAGCTACAACTTAAGCCACGAGAATACATCAGTGTCGTGGCAAAAAAGTAATTACTTTTTTTGCTTTGTCACATTTGGTCTATCCAGTGTCCACATAATTATAACTTGAAGAATAACCACCCACTTACAGATAAAGAAAATGTGCAATGTCTTCTCTTACAATACACTTTCAGAGTAAAAGTTCAATACCTGCATTGATGGCAAGACTTCCCATAAAACGGGTCATATATGCGCTCCCCATCTTCTCCATACCCATCCACCATCAATGTCCAAGCTGTCTTGCAATCACCTAAAAGCTTAATATCCTCTTCCGTATAAATCTCAGGCTTCGATCCTTCTTTTATATGAATCTCTATCTCCTCACTCCCCCCTGCTTTCTCCTTCTTTGGAGTGCGCTTTTCCACATAAACAACCCGCTCCACAGTCTCCAACCTAAATAACAAGAACAATTTTTACAATAAGGGGCATCTCCACTCCTCAAATCTCAATTCGGTCTTAAGTTTTAGTTGGAGGTACCCAAAAACCCTCTTCACTCCATTAACATGTCAAAATGATTTTACTCAATTGGTACCAGAATCGGGTGACTTTGTTTTTTACTCAAAATTTTCAAGGCTACATTTGCAACTTTTATTCATTTTGTCACTAACGAAGCTTTTACTCACATTTCTGCTTAAATTTGGGTATGCTCATTTACGTGCTTCAAATGAAGCGAAGTTCTTGACTGAAAACGTTAGTACCAATAAGTAAAACGCAAAGAAAACACATATTTGGATGCTGGGAAAGGAGGAAGAAAACAGAATAAGATTTTGCATCACATTTTCTTTCTCAGGAGCCAAGCAGAAGGAAAAGAATAAGGCAATACCGAGAAGAGCGCCTAGTGGGCTCAGAAGATATTAAAGTTGTCTTTTTCTGAGAAGGGTTTCTTTTGGGACGCTTTTTGTGTTCTGGCTTGAGTTTCCGAGTGAGGTCCAAAATCCCAAGTTTCTGCAATCTCTCCATATTCTCTTTGATTCTTTGGTCTCTGAACTGCTCATACCCTGAAACTTCACCATTCTTGCCCTCATTTTTCACTTCTTCTTCTCCTTCCGCTGGGATTTCTCGAGGTCGACCTCTTTTCCTCTTCTCCCCCATTTCTCTCTCTCTCTCTCACCCTCTCTCTCTCTCCTCTCTCTCTCTCTCTCTCTGGCCTTACGTGCAGAGCTAAGCAACTATGATGAACTAAAAATGTAAAACCCAACTACTTGGTAAACGAAAAGTTAGAAAAATGGCGGGACATTTCTTAGGGGAATGAATGAAATGGCGGGAGGAGAATTGGAGACTCTGAATTTTGGGTTTCCCAGGTTTTGGGCACTCACTTCGATTGGAACTCGAGGCCCCGTTTGATTGCCTCGCGGGAGGAAGAACTAACAAGAATTGGGCTCAATTTTGTTTGGTTTTTAGCTAATAAGTCAACTTTAAACTCGAGTTTTAGATTCTTTTAGTAGATGGGTTGAACTTAAGTTTCAAAAGTTCAATTTGATTTATAAAAACTCGACTTGTTTTAGAGATTCGATCGGCTCATTTAAAGAAATTTGTTAAATAAATGAGATTGGTTCGGCTCGATTTATTTACAAATAAATTGAGCTCAGACTCAAGTTTTAAGCTCGTCAAATTAATAAGCAAAGTTCAAACACTCTAAAATTCAACTCAACTCGTTTACAACCCTAGATATTTGGGTGTCTTTGTTGAGGTCGAAATAATGCAAGTTTACACACAGTATCGAATATAGACTTCTTCAAAATTATTGGATATATGTAGAATTTATATTATTTTAAAAAAATATATGTACATTGAACGTTTCTATTAGTATTTAAATTTGTCCATATGTACAGACTTTCTCGTAAAAATAATGTTAGTCCATAAAATTAGTTGGTAAACATATCTAAATTTCATAGGTAGAATTCAATTATAATTGTAAATTTATCATGTTAGTACTTTATAGTCCTCAATCAAAATTAATATGATTATAAATTTTATTACATAGTTTGTATCTCTAACCATAATAAAATTCACTATCGTTTTCTCATTATTATTAACTAGACGTTGGGCATGCACATGATATGTGCAACTTAAACTTTATTGAATACATGAAAAGTACAAAAAGAGAGGAAAATTGTTTACAGAAAAAACAACTTTGGGAGGAATTAATTAAAAAAATGAGTAATTATGTGAAATATTTAGTCAACGATAATTTGTTATTTTCACCTTTATAGTTATTGAGAATTATTA